>JARYGA010008544.1:0-33967 GCA_030545235.1 Helianthus tuberosus
AACACATCATGTACTTAACTCAATGTCTATGGTAGCCTGAGCCTATAAGCGACTGATCCAACTCAAGATGGGCTCTCGAAAGGACCTAAATAACTCGGGCTCAACTTTTCCCTTTTCCTAAACCTAACAACACCTTTCCAAGGTGACACATTCAACAAAACACCATCGCCGACTTGAAACTGCCACGGTTTCCTTCGATTGTTCGCATAGCTCCTTTGTCGATCGACAACGACTTTTAACCTTCCCTTGATCTGGGAAACCTTGTTGGTGGTTTCCTGGATAAGCTCGGGTCCGGTTCATTGCCTTTCGCCAACTTCAACTCAACAAAAGGTCGATCGACACTTCCTTCCGTACAAAGATTCAAACGAAGTTTCTTTAATACTCGTGTGATAACTGTTGTTGTAGGAAAACTCAGCTAATGGTAGATAAGTATCCCAACTTCCACCGAAATCTATCGTACACATTCACAACGTATCCTTCAAGGTCTGAATGGTTCTCTCGCTCCTTCCTACTAAGCGCATCAGCAATAATGTTGGCTTTACTTAGGTGATAACGAATATCTCATTCGTAGTCATTGAGTAATTCTAGCCAACGTCGTTGTCTCATGTTGAGTTCCTTCTGATCAAAGATATGCTTGAGACTCTTATGGTCAGTGTAAATCGTACACTTCGTGCGATACAGATATTGTCTCCAAATCTTCAAAGCAACTCAATAGCTCCTAACTCTAAGTCATGAGTTTTGTTGTTCTTCTCATGCACTTTTAATTGTCTGGATGCATAGGCTGTCACTTTGTCCTTTTGCATAAGCACGCATCCAAGGCCCAAACATGACGCATCACAGTATACAATGAAACCGTCTTTTCCCACAGGCAAGGATAGAATAGGTGCAATACACAACCTTTCCTTAAACAACCGAAATGCTTCCTCTTGCTTCTCTGTCCAATCAAACTTCTAATCCCTTTCGGGTCAATAGCGTCAATGGTTGCGCTAATCTAAAGAAATTCTCTATGAATTTTCGATAGTTCCCAGCAATTCCTAAGGAAAGGTTGTGTATTGCACCTATTCTATCCTTGCCTCTAAGGAAGGTCATTGGTGCTGCCAAATTCTTAATCGCTTCAATCTTCGATGGATCCTCATGTATACCTTTATCATTTATGTCATGCCCAAAAAAATGGGCTTCTCGAATCCAAAATTCAAATTTAGAAAACTTGGCATACCACTTCCCATTCTTCAGTAGCTCTAAAATCTTCTTCAGATGTTGCTCATAATCTTCTTTGATTCATGAATAGATAAGCATATCGTTAATGACTACTATCACGAATTTATCCAAGTAGGGTTTGCACACCCTATTTAAGAGATTCATGAACACTACCGGCACATTAGTTAAGCCAAAAGTCATGATTGAAAACTCAAAATGCCCATAACGCATTCTAAAAGCATTCTTCGGAACATCTTCATCAACAATCTTCAACAGGTAATAGCCTAAACACAAATCAATCTTCAAGTAATAGTTGGAGCCTTGCTATTGATCAAAAAGATCATTAATCCTCGGTAGTAGGTACCGATATTTGATAGTTAGTCTATTCAGCTCCCGATGATCTATGCACATCCTGAAGAAATTATCCTTATTCTTCACAAACAAAATAGGTGCTCCCCAAGGTGAAAAGCTTGGTTGAATGAAACCTTTCTCTAGTAGCTCTTGAATCAAATTTGACAGTTCTTTTGTTTCCGAAGGTGCTAATCTATAAATGGATTTTGCATTCGGTGCTGCACCTGGAACAAGATCAATCCTAAACTTGATATGTCTAGCAGGGGGGGTATTCTAGGTAAGTTTTCGGAGAAAACTTCTGGATACACACGGTCGATATTGATCTCTTCAATCTTCCTTCATTCGATCTTCGTATCAACCACATTGACCAAGAACGCAGGATCACCCTTATGCAACATCTTGTGCATCCTCATAATACTAACGACTCTTGATCTCCGACTTGTTCGTTCTCCGAGAATCACTATTGCTTCACCACCAGGGTGGGTTATTCGCACTAGCTTCTCCGAACAATCAATCTCAGCTTCATTCTTGGATAGCCAATCCATCCAAACCACTACATCGAGACTACCAAGCACCCCTGGTAATAAGCCGATATTAAACTATATTCGCATAGCCAAATACTGCAACCATGAAATGACTTCATCTTAGGACAGTCTCTCCTGATATGTCCCTGCTCTCCACATTCAAAGCATCCCTCAAGCTTGACCTCATCCAATGTGCTTTTAGCATAGCACTCGTAGATTGCATGTCCAAATCGACCGCATCTGCTGCATTTCCTTAGCTCCTCTCCTTAAGTTCTCTTCAGTGGACCGCCTTTGTTATCCATGTTCACACCTTTCCCTAAACTACTGGTGTTAGCCGCACTCGCATCACCAGAATTGTGTTTCTTCTCACACTCCTCCCTAGAATCCTTCCTTGAATTTTCAAGCTTTCGCTTCCTTGAATCCCAAGATCTAAATTCAGAGCGCTCCTATCAATCAAACTTCTTGTCTACAATAGCTTTCGATGATGACTTCCCAGTATCACTCTTCTTGTTAAGGCTACTTTTGCGAATAGCATCATCGGTCAATGAGTTTGCTAGTGAAGTAGCATTCAGTTAGGTAGTGGGTTCCCTGACGCGACCAGACCGCTAATCTGTGGCGCCAATCCCCAAATGTCCCTTTCAACCTTAACGTAACCAAAAGTGATCATTCGAGGAACCAACCTAGCCAGATTATTGAATCGAGTCATATAAGCTTTGACATTCAAGCCTTCCATGGTTAAATTCCGGAAATTGGTCTTGCTTTTGGTGGCATATTGACGTTTTTATTATTGAGACAATAATGACAACGTAAGACAATATTTTAAATAATTTAATCGTTAAATGTGGATGGATTAAACAATAAGCATGTAATCATAGTCACTTAATAATTAGAATTTTTTTTTTAACCAAAAACCCATTATATTGATATTTTATCATGGAAATTTCATCACTTGTTCGTAGTTCATAAAAAGGGCTAACAAAACATGGTGTGGATAAAATCAAACACCATTGACAAGTTTCATTGAATTTTCTCCTAAAATATCTAGTTGGCATGCAAGCCTAAATAGGTTACCAAAAGAAATAGAACTAAAAAACACCTATTACTTAAAACCCACAAACTCCAACAATTTCCTAACTAACACCTCGAGCTCCACTATTCCTAGTGCATCTGATCCATGGCACTGTCGTCTAATTCCTAAAGCTCATCGTACTAATCCATCTGGCCTTCAAGATTCCTTCACCTTGTCCTTGGTCATCTCCAGGTCTCCAAGTAAGGTTACGATCTGACGATCACAGTGAGAGCATTAATTTATCCTAATTCTTTTCCGTTTCTTCAAAGCAGACTCAGTAACGTCTCTAAGAGTCGATGCTAAATCTCCAGCGGGTCGAGTTCTCTTCCTACGACGAGCATAAACTAGTATAGGTTTAGTTGAGGCTCGTGTCTCAGACTGCGGAATGGACGACTCCGGTATGACCGGCGGAGGCATCTCAGATGTAGGATTGACAGTAGCAGTGGGTAGGACTGCTAATAGCTCTATCGGTAGAGTCATGAATGTCGATGTTGGTCCTAGTTGGACTAAAAACTTTCTTTTCTCGTAATATGGCAAGTGATTTCAACAGATGTGAAAATAGTGTGTGGAAATAGAAATCAGACTTTCAAGAAACAAGAACTACAGAAATTTTAAGTTTATATCACTTTGAAACAAAAATGGTTTACAAGGTGATTGTGAGGTTATTAGCTATTACAAACGAATACTTGTGTAATTCTTAGGTGAAAGGACAATGGAGTTTTTGTAGTATGTATTGAATGCTAGGCTTAACTCATCATCCTTTGCTGAAGAGCTTTCTATTTATAGAAAGCCTCAGGGGCTTGAATAACATTTGTTTATTCATGCACTTGTCTTGCAAAAAGTAGTTTTTTAAGATATTCATTGAATCCAATAATGTCAAATTGCTTCGGTTATTGTGGCAGGCTAGAACTCGTTCAGACAAGTGGTGTTTATCAAAATTTCTGATAACCACTTCATCAGAAATTCTGATGAACATATCATCAGAAAGTCCGGTGATCAGATTTACCAGAAACTGATGATATTTCATTAGAAATATCATCAGATCCATCAGAATGGTCTTTTCTGATAACCTTCTCTTGTTCTTGATCAGCTTCTCATTCTTTGATGAAGATGTGTTGTTCTTTTCAAGTGTCCTATCTCGTTTCTTCTTGTTGTTTGATCTTCAGGACATTATCTTCTCCTATAGATCAGGTTGGCTATGTTTTTATTCAATACTTACATAAAAAGTTTCCTAACAACTTCCCCCTAAGTATTGTAAGAAAAATAACTACTTATGTCAAACATAAACAAATTTCAACCAAACTTTAAACGAACTTCAAACAACCCAAATAAGAAAAATTCAAACAAGTTCAAAACAAAACATTGTTCCCAAATAGGTCATAGAAATAAATTTCAACAGTTTATCTTCACGCCACTTTTGAAAATTTCACCTTTCTTCAACTTCTTCTTGTGATCAATTATCTTGTGAGTTGCTCTGTATAGGTCTTTGTACCATCCTCTAGCTTCCTTCCATTCATCAATAATATCTTCAAACTTCTTCCTCAGCTGTTCATTCTCCTTTCCTGTCTCTTTGAGCCGAGCTTGTTTCTGGTTCATGCAATCTTTGATGTAATTCAAGGTCTGGTTTGAATATCTGTAAATTTCATCAATTCTAAACAAAGCTCTTTCATTATTAGCATCTTTGAACACTACTAATATTTTAGGTGTTTCAAAGATAGATCCAGTTCTTGCTTTGGACATGATTTCAGCTTGAATGGTGTTGTTGGGAGGAGGTATGTGCACTTTTTTGCTGTATTCAAAATTTATACATAAGTCAAAGTCTGCCAGTGCAGCTCTATGATAAACTTTTCTTCCTGCTTCTGAGATGCTGTAAAGGGCTCTTCGGTTGTACCTTGTGTTCCCCTTTTGTTGATCAATAATCTGTTTCATCTTTACTATGTCTAGGGAATGAAGTTGATCAGCCAAATTTGCATCCAGAACAGTTGTTATGCTGCCATCTTTTCTGATCAGTGTATACTTGTTCTGCTCATAAGTTCCCATGACTTCACCTTGATGACTTTCAATGCTTATTTTTTTAATTCCAACTACTGGATTTCTAAGGGGATTATGCATGATAGACCTATTTCTCATTTGACTTACTTCAACAATTATTGTGCTCATAGGAGAAAGAGGCCTTTCCTGTTTGTCCTCCTCATTATTCCAGTAGTAGTTCTTCAGGTGTTCTTCAGGGTACATCATAGTGTCCTGATCAGCTTCCAGAAGTGTGTATTCTTTTGGCTTTCCATCAGGACCTTCTCTGATCACTGCTTTTGGCCTTTTTGAAGATGTTACTTCCCCTTGCCATTTTCTTTTCCCAGCATCAGCCAACTGTTTACTGAACTCTGTTTCATCAGAAAAGGCTACACTTTGTTGGCTTTTTGAGATGGAAGAGGTTTCAGTTGGAATTGGTGGTAGTGTCAGCATCTTTAATCTTTCTGGTTTTGGTACATTTGGTGGGGGACTCTGGGGTTGTTTTGCTTATACTGGGTTGAAGTTTCTGCTTGTTTGGGTTGTTCTTGATGGGAGGTTTCTGGTTCTTTTAATGGTATTTCTTTTGGAATTGGGGTTCTCAGCTCATGCACAACTATGTTTGCTAGTTTGGCAACATTGGATAGAGTTTGAGCATTCATCTCTTCTTATTTATGCATTTTCTGAAACTCTAACTTGTTCTGATTTTTCTGTGTTGACCATTCCACCATCATTTTCTCAAGAGCTTCTACCATATTGTTGCTATTAGCTCCTAAGACTTGAATTTCTTCCAGAATTTTCCCAGCACTTGAATTTCCTCTTGCACTTGAAGCTTCTGCCATTTTTGTCTTGGTCTTTTGAATCTCTTTGACAGCTTTTTCAAAGTCTGATGAAGTTTTTCTTCTTTCTGATGACTGTTGAAGTTTCTTCAGAATTGTAGTGTTGTCTTCTGATTATTTTCTGACAGTTTCAACAGTTTTTGATAAAGCCTTTATATCAGATCTTTGACTTCTGATCTCATTCAGCAGTAGATCAAGCTTCTCTTATGTGGCTATCTTTCTAGTGCAAACATTTGTGATGTTTTCAAGCTCTTTATGTAGTTGTTCTGTTGACATAGTTTGTTGGGTAATAGGAGGAACAACAAATGTTCCACCTTTAACACCAGCAGAAGACACACTTGCTGCTGTTTTAAGGTTGTTAGGTTGGAAATAGTCTCAATCCTCCATACCCTTACCAGAATATTGAAACTTATTGAAATCCGGGTTCTCCTCATTTCCTTAAACCTTTTCAGGTTCTCCATGAGTTGTTGAGAAACTCTTATTTTTCTCTTCCAGGTTTCCTTGATCAGTAAACTGACCTCCATCTGTTGCTACCTCATTCTCCTCCTCGTTATCTGATTCAAAGAATAGGTCTTTGGATATACTCACACCTTGTTTATCAGAAACAGGTATTATAGGTTCTAAAACATAATTGCCCTCAATTGATTCATCAAAATCACTATCAGAATTTTGAACAACAATAAGTTTAGAATGTTGTGAACCTGTTTCTCCCGTATAAGATGTTTCTGCATGATGGGGCTCAGTTAATGGACTCAATTGGACTTGTTCATTACCTCGTTCAGGTTCTGATTGAGCCTCCTCCTCTGTTTGTGGTACACTTGATTCTTGGGCATCATACTCCATTGGGGATAAACTGTCATACACTGGTGCATCTTCTGGTCTTCTGTTCAATATTTTCAAATATTCTGCCCAGTAGTGTGAATCTTCTGGTATTAGATTCATCATACTTTCTGATAAGGCAGGCACATCATAATCTGATTTCCAGAAGCCTAGTGCAAACCATGGTTTCATCACTTCTGTTCTCCATATGTTTTATGATGCAGGAATTTCCATATTCCTCTCAGCAAAAGTATCAGAAATTAGTATTGGCAAAAATCTGGGAAAGGGTAGATGTGAATCTATTCTCCCAATATTTGTCAATACTGATCTTTTTATCAGATTGAAAATTTATGTTCCAAAATCAATGTTCATCCTAGTGATGAGACAGAACATGATTGTTAGAACATTCTTGTTGATCAGATGTGTTCCCCCAATCTTCGATGATATGCACTTGTTCAAGATCTCCATCATCACTTGCCAAAAGGCAGGTAATTTGTTTCTTTTAAAATCAGCAATTTTTGAGATTTTTACCTTGTATCCCATCACAACATCAAGTTGTGCAAACATGTCATCTTTTGTTGGTGCTGGATCATAGTTGTGGCTCATAGGTAACTCCAGACATTCCCTTATTTTCTCCGGTGTAATTACAATGAAGATGTCTCCCCACATGTGTGCTGTCAGCTCATTCATATTTGTATGTTTGAGGGTCTTTACCAGTTTTTGTATGATCTTTTCCGGTACTTCTCTGGTCTTGGTTAGGGCTTGAGCGATTGGGCACCTTGTCAGGAATTTAACTAAGATTTGGCACTTCATGTCATAATATTCAATATTGGTATTCATCACTTCATTGTTGCTTTTTAAGGGTAGGAACCCTGTCTCACTGATGAATTGAACAGAATGTTCAATTGGTGGATTGTTGATGTTGATTGTGGCCATAGTGTTTTGAATTTTGTTTCGAAAGGGTTTCTAGGGTTCTTGATTTTGAGGGTGGAAGTTGAAGGTGGTTTACTCTGCCGTTTGCAAGATGTATTTATAGTGTTTTTTAGACAGAGATCCTGGAGTATTTATTGTGGGCAGTTAGTATTTAAGATGGTTAATGACACCTTAATGATGTTTTAATCCGTTGATAAAACAACCGTCAACAAATCCTTTGGTATATCTCAGAATTTTGATATATATCTTTTATTAAAAATCGGAGAGGTCAAACGTTTTGAATGATGAATACTGACATCCAAGTTGCACCTTTTCTTCCTGTGGGACCCTTTTGTCATAAAGGGGTCCAATAGAATCCCTTTTGAAACTGACATTCTTTCCCCCAAAAAGTCCTTATGATGATGTGTATCAGAAAATCCTTAATTTATCTTTTGAGTGTTGGATTTTTCTTTATACTTCATCAGAATTCATCGGATTCATATCAGAAATTGAATCAGAAATGTTTTTCTTTTTCTTTTTTTCTTTTTTTTTTTTTGAGATGAGAGGGAATATCAAGTCTTTGTTCTGATCTTCAAGGAGTGTTTTTATGAAAAAAAAAATTACACATAGATAGTCAATTTTTTTTAAATTTCACATCATTTCACTTTTTGTCTCAGTCTCTTGAAGATTAACTATTCAGAATCTGGATTTTTGAGTTTCAGCTTTGTCAGAAACTTTTATGCATTCAAATATTTCTTTTCTTATTTTGACAAAAGTTTGCTTGACATTGTTTCAAATCCGGTTTTAAGTAACTTTAACTTATGTCTCTTCAGATTTTCTGATTATTCAACAGATTTTCTGATAAGTTATCAGATTTTCTGGTTATTCATCAGATTTTCTGGTAAGTTTATCAGATTCATCAGATTTTTTGATGTTTTACCAGATTTCCAGAAATTTCATTTGATCCTACATGATTCTTTCAGATATTTTTATCGGATATGCCTTTTTCTTCCCCCTGGATCTATCATAGTGTTTTTTCTTTTAACCAAAAGAAATATATACCATTCAAAGAAAGGAAAACTTACGAAAAAAAATAAAAACTATTCATCCTAAACAAGAGTGGCATACACCCACAGATAAGTTATATGTCATGTATGTTGACTTGTTGGCACCAAGGAGGGAACATTTAAGTTTTCTTGTAAAACAACCTGGGCCCTTGGGTACCAGTTTGTCACTCCTCCAAAGTCCAGTTGGCTTGTAATCACCTTCGTCACAAAACGGGGATAGACCAGGAAAGGTTGATGAGTATGCATGTTTACCTATAAATCTCTCATGAGAAATTTGGAGAAGTTGTAGGGTTTGTCTTGTACAACTGCATGCACCACTTCCATCAACCTATAAGACAGCTCATTGAAGTTTCCAACCTATAACACAACTTTTGATTTTCCTTTATCCCTTGATCTTCCTTCCATCCTCCCTTTATCACTTTTCTGATACTTCTGACTACCTCCTCTTAACCTCTGCTCAAAAGTTTTGGTGAGCAATGCAATTGTCTCAGCAAATGCAGAAAAATCTGATGATGTATCAGAATTTTCAATATTTTGGCAGTTTGAGGTTTGTGGATCACAGGTGGGTGTTCTTTGTGAGTTTGAGATTAGAGCTAATGATCCCCCTCTTTGGTTTGATTCTTCATATATTTCATCTTCTCTGGGGAAAAAAATGCTATATAAGTCATGAAGACTCATATTTCCTAGTTCTATAGTGGAGGATAAAGTCATGGTTAGACTTCTCCATTCTCAAGAGAGAGCATCCAGGAATTTAATATTCCTTTCATCATTTGATTTTACAATTCCAAATTTCTTTAGCTCATTTAAAAGTTTTGCAAATCTATTATAGGTTTCACAAAGTTTTTCATTTGCTAAACTTTTAAATCTCTCATAAGAGGAAACACAATTTGTTCTCTTGTTCCTCTTCATCCTTTCCCCTCCTTCACAAAGATTTTCTAACTGATCCCATATCTCTTTAGCTGATGCACATGCATCCACTTGAGAGAATATGTCATTAGGAAGTGCCATGATCAAAAGTGATTTGGCCCTTTCATCTGCAGCCACCAGGTCCTTGTCTTCTTGGCTCCAATGGTTTTCACCTTTGGGAGCCAAAGAGGCCGGGATGCCTGGTGATTGATCAGTTCCTGGAACAGCTGGTATTTCAGTAGTTGGTACATGTGGACCCCTTTCAATGGATTGAAACAAAGCTCAGTCATGTCCATTAAGGAAGTTGACCATCCTAATTTTCCATTGTGGGTATTCCTCTCTGACCAAGGTCGGAGGTTTAGACATTGAAGCAATATTGAAAGCATTATTCCATGTTTGAAATTTTTCCATATTTAGAAAAAGGAATGAGCAATTGATCGTTTGAAAAAATATATTCAATTGGATTTGATACCAATTGTTGGACCCAGTTGGACTTAAAAACTTTCTTTTCTCGTAATATGGATAGTGATTTCAACATATGTGAAAATAGTGTGCGGAAATAGAAATCAGACTTTTAAGAAATAAGAACTACATAATTTTCAAGTTTATATCACTTTGAAACAAAATGGTTTACAAGGTGACTGTGACGTTATTAGTTATTACAAAAGAATATTTGTGTAATTCTGAGGTGAAAGGAAAATGGAGTTTTTGTAGTATGTATTGAATGCTAGGCTTAACTCATCATCCTTTGCTGAAGAGCTTTCTATTTATAGAAAGCCTCGGGGGCATGAATAAACTGCACTTGTCCTACAAAAAGTAGTTTCTTAACATATTCATTGAATCCAATAACGTCAAGTTGCTTCAATTATTGTGGCAGGCTAGAACTTGTTCAGACAAGTGGTGTTTATCAGAATTTCTGATAACCACTTCATCATAAATTCTGATGAACAAATCAGAAATATAAAGTAACACATAAGGCATAGATAAAATTTCATCAGAAATATCATTAGATCCATCAGAATGGTCTTTTCTGATAACCTTCTCTTGTTCTTGATCAGCTTCTGATTCTTTGATGAAGATGTGTTGTTCTTTTCAAGTGTCCTATCTCGTTTCTTCTTGTTGTTTGATCTTCAGGACATTATCTTCTTCTATAGATCAGGCTGACTATGTTTTTCTTCAATACTTACATAAAAAGTTTCCTTACAATCGATAATTTCGTTTGTGTGTGACATTTGTGACACAATGTAATGGACTAAGTAAGTGTGTGTTCAAAATGTAAAGTAACACATAAGGCATAGATAAACAGATTAACACGTATGCACATAAACTCTTTATAATTTTCACACATGATTAAAATGCATGTTTATTTTAAATCATTGGCTTCGTGAATTTTGGGATTAAATCTCAAAAGTCTTTGGTTGAACTCTAGAGCTTTCCAAGAAAACATCTAGTTCGCTAACAACCATTGGCTCTGATATTAACTTCTGTCACACCTCAAAAAGGTCGCAGCGGAAATACAAACGTGGCGGTGACGGAGGTTGGTACCCATAAATATCTTAGTAGACGATGCATTGTTTATTTTGGAAATGCACTTATTTAAAGCATGACATAAAAATCAAGTGTCAACAATGGATGGTGAGTTCACATATTCTAATTCTTAGCAATTTGTTTAAGGAAAAACTTTCTTATTATAGATTTTTAATAATAAAACATCCATATAGAATTAAGAAAGTTAATTTTATTCCTTCATAAAATCTGAGGGTAATTCATCCGGAATTGTTTATTTAAAAAGTCTCCGATGAAATTTTCTACCCATGATCTCAATATTAAATATTTGTCATTCTTTCAGTTTTGTAAGTTTGCAAGACGTTATGAGCTATATACTTTGATTGAGGCTCTAATCAATACTAGATGATTATAGAATGAATTCGACGCTATGTGGACCGGAGCTACCGGTCACGACTGGGTGTCAACCCGATAGATCTATCAATAATTCCACATGTTCTATACTTAATGATTAAAAATGGCAAGGATGCATCTGTGTGCCCTCCTTAATAACCTACTAGATAACAATTTAATATCTGATGTTGCACAAATTTTCGACGTCGCCCATGCAATGTAAGCTAGCTTTGCTACTTACATCATGGTGACCCGATAAATTTGACCCAACTGAAATTCAAAATATCTTTAATTTCTCACGATCGTTTTACCCAAAACATCGTAATCTTTCCCCGTTTCTTCCGAAACATATTTATATCGATCAAATCCCGTTTTCCTCGAAAACAGTTTTTAATAATACACATTTCCAAATCTATGTTTTTCCATAAAACATATTATATCGTTCAAAAATCATACTTTCCATGAAAATATACTTTTAGATAATTCAAAGTCATATTTTATACAAAATGTATAGTTACCCTTTTATGAAGTATTCTTCCCCCAAAACAGTGTATAAAAGAGTAAAAGAGGGGTTTTTGTGACACTCACTAAAACACATTTTTCAAAGGCATGTTTCACACTAAAACATTTAATTATCCTTTTTAAAGACGTGTTCTTACCCCAAAACAACATATAAAAACAATAAAAGAGGGGTTCTTGTGACACTCACCTTTGGGTGCATTTATATTATCGCAATCCCTCAAATAGAGTCTACGTGCCCTAATTTAAATAGGAACGATTTAATAACCAATTATTCTACAAACAAATAAGTTTCTCCAATACTTAGAATTTTCAAAAAACTTTGAGATTTTCTCAAAAAGTCTTTATTTTGATTATGTTGGCATATTTATATATATGTGTTCATATATATACATATTAAGATTTAAACAATTTAAACAATTTTATTGGTAACCCTCATTATGTTATATCTGTTATCACACCCATTTATAAACAATATATCTACAATTTGTGCTTCGTAATATGTTTACATAAACGTGAACATATTATCATATATCGTTATTGTCACACCCCCAAAATCCACAAGCGGAATATTACCAAATGAAAGCGTGACTGACCAGGATCTAGCCACCAATCCTATTGAACAATACAATTAAGTAAATAAAACCAAACCCAATATAATTGGTGTTCAAAAGAAACCAAACATGTTTAAGTAATCAGCGGAAGCATAGTAATGTTTAAATAACCAAAGTTGAGCGAGTTCACAGTTGGTGTTCATTTATAATGTTGTTTCAAAAACCACGAGTTCGCTTGTAAATTTTAAGTTAACCAGTTTCCCTGTTCCCAAACATATCCATAACCAGTGGGGGCTTCCCCATGTGAACCACTAGACCCGTTACCATATCGACCACTGACTAAAGTAAGTTGGTGCCCTGGCGTCAATGTCTATCATCATTGACAAGTGCCCAGATCCATTAGTTCACGCCCGTCCTCTGCGGCACGGTGAGAGGCTTGTCAAACCTAAATAGCGCTATCTAACTAATGACCCGCTCGCCATTAGCCTGACGATTAAGTCGATATAAAAGGAGGGACTTCATGATAGAGATTTTGGTCTAGTATCCGTGTTGTCACCCTTCAATAAAGAGGGTGTGTACGAAATCCCCAAACCAGGAGATTACGTAGGTTCCAATCAATTCCTTATCACATGTTGTCACCCTTCAATAAAGAGGGTGTGTACGTGTTCCAAACCAGGAGATCACACAGTTTCTGTTTAAATCCTTTATCCATTCCCAACCCTTGGGAATCCCATGCCTTGTGGAAAGTGTGAACTCGCCTCGGTTTGCTCGGTATGCTTAACTACTTGTTTTCCAATTAATCAGTCAAAGCCTAAGGTATGCACGTATACATATTCAGTTCATGTTCGCATTGTTTTTGTGTAAGTTAAAATCAAAGAATGCATGCAAGGTAATGATCACCGATTCAACACATAATAGTTATACAACTTATTCATATTCACAGTTTAAATGTATGCTCCTTAGTCATGGTTAACAGTTAAGTGTATGGATCAAAATCAAATAATAACTGATGTCATCAACAGGCAAGCATTTACATATACCCATTCATTATCACCCTTTGCATGCATGCCCATATCAATACGTAACAGTGGAGGGTACCGTATGTAAGGACCCAAATCATAATACTTGATCATAAATAAACATTATTAACAGCAGATGTCATCATATAGTCATTCAATGTCATGCATGCAATTTACACAACTATTATAAGCTACTGTTCCCTATAAGCTTCACGACGAACTTGGGGTTTCGTCGACACAGGGTCACGACGAACATTAGATTTCGTCGACACAGGGTCACGACGAAAAAGGTCGCGACGAACATTGGATTTCGTCAACACAGGGTTTTCGTTGGCACAGGATTTCATCGGGTAAGGGTCTTCGTCGGGACAGGGATTTCGTCAGGGTGAAGCATGATCATCATCAACAGTACGTAACCCAAAAACCCTAATGATCATCTAACAGTTACATATCACATAACCCTAATTGCATTCTAACAGTTGATCATCAATCATCACACCTAGCCACGAATTACATGTTATCAGGTTGTTCATTCATACAAACTGTATCATCCATTCACTTAAACATTCAGATATATACACAACATCAACTCGAACATGAATAGTGGGCATACACAATCAAGTCTAGTCTAAATGATTCACAAAAGAATCATCAAACCCTACCCATTAACCAATAATCTAACGACCCGTTATAAGCAATCTCATCATCTAATCATGATCTACGCATTACTTAGCAACTGCAAACAATGATTTCAATTAAACCGTTAATGACGATATCAAGCAAACAATCATGCAAAGGTTAAACACTAACCGCGATAGAAAACTAATGGATTGATCGGAAAGAAAAGGCATGGAAGGCTTGTAGTTGTCGTCGCACAGGAAAAGAGTTGCTCTAGGGTTCTATAAGTGCTCTAATGTAACTGATCTCAAGGGTTATAACATAAACGAAGTTGTGCCGGTAGAATAGTCTTGGGCCAAAGCCCATTCCTGACGAAAATGCCTAATTTCATCGAAGTGGTGAGTGTGACGAACACTCCAAGTTCGTCGGGTGGGTGTTTTCATCGGGTGGGTGTTGTGGCGAAGGTTCCAATTTTCGTCGCACAGGGAGTGTAAGTGATAAGTCTCATCTAAAATAAATGATTCACAACTTTTATTAATTAACACTAAACATATATCCACATAAACTACTTATAATGCACACCAATATATATACATATATATATATATACATAACACTTTGCGAACGAGTATTATGTCGAGTAATGACCTTGAAAACTCGGGTTGTCACATCATTTCAAACTTGAAAGAAATTTCATCCTGAAATTTAGCACGTAGTTACTGAGGAAGCTAGATAGGTTGCGTGGTTTTCCTGGGGTGTCACATCATCCCCCCGTTGGTTTGGAATTCCGTCCCGAAATTCCGCAGTAGCTTCAGCCTCAATAGTGGTTTCATTGTTCTTGAACAACTGGGGATACTTGAGTTTCATTTGGTGTTCTCGTTCCCAGATAAACTCTTGGCCACGACGGGAGTTCCAACGAACTCGAACAAGAGGTATTCTAGTGCACTTGAGAATCTTAACGTCTCCGTCTGTGATTTCTATTGGTTCCTCGACGAATCGCAACTGATCGTCGATTGTGAGCTCCTTCAAAGGAACTATGAGGGTCTCATCTGACAGACATTTCTTCAGATTTGACACGTGGAATACGTTGTGAACTCCACTGAGCTCTTCAGGTAGATTCAATCTGTAAGCGACCTTGCCAATTCGTTCAGTGATTTCGAAAGGTCCAATATAACATGGGTTTAGCTTGCCTCATTTACCAAAATGAACCACACCCCTCCAGGGTGAGACTTTAAGTAGAACCCGGTCCCCGACCTGGAATTCTAGAGGTTTCCTACGCTTATCAGCGTAACTTTTCTGACGATCACGAGCTGCCGCCATTCGTTGTCGTATCTGAGCAATCTTTTATGTCGTGTCTACTACAAGTTCTGGACCCGTGATTTGGCTGTCGCCAACCTCTGCCCAATAAAGAGGTGATCGGCATATACGTCCATACAATGCCTCAAACGAAGCAGCCTGGATGCTGCTGTGGTAACGGTTGTTATACGAAAACTCTACCAAAGGGATGTGTCTTTCCCAACCATTGCCAAAATCGATTACACATGCTCGAAGCATGTCTTCAAGGGTTTGGATGGTGCGCTCAGACTGCCCATCTGTCTGTGGATGATAAGCGGTGCTCATGTCTAAACGTGAGCCAAAGGACTTGTGCATTGCTTGCCAAAGTTCAGAAGTAAAACGCACATCACGATCGGAAATAATGGAGGTTGACACCCAGTGCCTCGAAACCACTTCCTTTAAGTAAACGTCTGCTAAAGTAGAAAAATTATATGTTTCTTTGATAGCCAAAAAGTTTCCAGACTTAGTCAATCGATCCACTATCACCCAAATAGTCTCATTTTCGCGTTGAGATCTAGGCAGGCCAGTAACGAAATCCATGGAAATTTGCTCCCATTTCCATGTCTGGATCTCTGGTTGTTGGAGTAGGCCGGATGGTTTCTGATATTCAATCTTGACTCTCGCACAAGTCAAACATTTGCTAACGTAAGTTGTTGTCACCCCCCGGCCACGTAAAACAACAAAACGTGGCGGAAACGTCTGGGAGTGTTGTAACAGAATCATTGTTTCATAACACATGGAAATTTAAATATTGTTCTATTGATTAAAAGAGTTACAATGTCTTGACAATCAAAGAAATATAACATAAATAACTAGTCTTGCATCTTTTATTGTCACTAAGGCCCAAGTCCGCCTAAGTGTATCTTGATAAATCCTATGCATCATATCCTGAAACACATGTGAAAATAGGTACGTCAGCATAAAAATGCCTGTGAGATACATACGTTTTGTGAAAATAGATTTCATGACTTATGTTTAAGAAAATGTTTAGTCATGAACCTTGTAATTTGCTTTGTTTTGTAAGTTACTTGAAAAGCAATAAGAGCAGATGATATGTATAAATAAGAGAATAATGTATGGCTAAATGAATAACCAAGTAAAATGAGTTTGTATAAGATAATTTGTTTTGTAAAACAATGTTTTGTGAAAAGTATGTTATTTGTATAAAATGTTATATGTCTTAAATTAAAATGATTCAAATAACGCTACGATATGTAATACCATACAAGCACTTATATATAGGAAGTACCAGCGGCGTATCCACCAGGCTTGTATCATATTACACACGCCTCGTTACTTAAATCACTTACTCAAACCAAAACCACCATTGCAAAAATGTTTATGTATAATCAAATGTCAAAATGTGTTGTGTATATCAATGTCAAAATGTTTATGTCTAATGTAAATCATGAATTGTGTATATCAATGTCAAAATGTTTATGTCTAATGTAAATCATGAATTGTGTATATCAATGTCAAAATGTTTATGTCTAATGTAAATCATGAATTGTGTATATCAATGTCAAAATGTTTATGTCTAATGTAAATCATGAATTGTGTGTATTAATGTCAAAATGTTTATGTATGGTAAGTGAAATATATCAACCAAACCATATGTAAAATGCACAAAAACAAGGTATTGAAGTAAAACATGGTTTAAATCAAAGTTATGTTTTGTGTAATAAATGCATGCTATACTGATATAAACATCCATGCGGTATTGTGAAAATTCATACATCCAAGCCTTGCGACTTTAGAATAAACCCTAGCACAAAGTCTAAGGTCCACCTAGAAATGTAGTCGGATTCGGTCATTCCTTCCAATCCAAACAAACCCGGGATTTCAGGAATGGGAGTTGTCAAGTCCTATGGTACCACTACCTACTACCGAGCGGCATAATCGGTGTTAATGAATGTACATTGTCCCATTTAAACAAACCAAATGTCATACCAAAATGTAAGCATGTGATGAATAATAAATGTACTAAGTATGCACACAATGGGCATACATATCATAGAATGTAATGTAAAATAATGTACTAAGTACGCACACAATGGGCATACATAGCATAAAATGTAATGTAATGTAAAATAATGTACTAAGTACGCACACAATGGGCATACATAGCATAAAATGTAATGTAAAATAATGTACTAAGTACGCACACAATGGGCATACATAGCATAAAATGTAATATAAAATAATGTACTAAGTACGCACACAATGGGCATACATAGCATAAAATGTAATGTAAAATAATGTACTAAGTACGCATACAATGGGCATACAAAGCATAAAACACAATGAAATCATGTACTACAAATGTACTAATGAACATAGCAAGTATATGATGTGAAAACAGGAAAGCATGAAAGTAACAAGTAGGCACATGTGTTCCACCCCAAAATGTTTGGAAAACAGTAAAAGAGGGGTCTATGTAATCACTTGAGATTGCTTATTAGTCCTTGAGTAACAACCAAACAATGCCAGAGATCACGGATATCAAACGGCACCTAATATAGGTAACTATGTTAATAAACCGGACCTAAATCGGAGGATCGGATAGAATGAGGGTTCGTAAACCAAATGAGTATAAGAACTCATGTAGTATGGTTCAACAAAGCCTACATTCTAAAATGAAACCTAACCTAAGTGCTTACGACCCATTACGACCCGTTTACGTAGCTTATGCTACTTTAACACGTCATTTGCGTAAAACGCGTTCGGATCACCTAACTAGCCCTATGATAAGTAAAATATGCCTTAACATGTCTAATATTGTTTCCAAATCAGTTTAGATACCAAAAGTTATGTTACATATGCTTTAAATGAATTTTAGCGCAAAAAGGGCATTTTGGTCATTTACCTAAGGCATATAAACTACCTATCATACAACTAACTAAACGCTGTGACCATAAGGTATAACCCCGGAAGGTTATTCCCTATATTCTATGGTCACCTAATGTGTTTGGTATGATCCTAATGATCGACCAAATGGGTCGGGTTCGAAAGTATAAGGGATTGTTTAGATCGCTTACCTTACGACCCTATATAAGTACTAAACTAAAAGTGACGAGCTAAGCATGTTAAAACATTCTTAACTAAGTTTAGAAAATAGGTTTGGTATCAAAACAAACGGTTTTGATACCTTAGAGTAGTTTGGTTACAAAATACGCAAGAATACGCATTTTGGCCGAAACTACGACTCGTCACTGAGCGTAGATAACGTGGTAATCAGTAGGTATAGTCACTAAGGACTATAGCCATCGTGATCACACTCACGTTATGAAGTTCAAACGAACTTCGCATTGACCATAACCTGGTCAATGCAGAAAGTCAAACAAAGTTTGACTTTAACGCTAAAACGAATGAAAGAACGAAAGAACACTTACAAAAGGTCCCCGCAAGCTAATCTCGATCCAAGTAGTTCAGGTATGAAGCAAATGGCTTCAACTTAGAGCTTCTTAGATCAGATTTGTGGGTTTTGCAAGGAATTGAGGTGGGTATTTATAGTAAATGGACCACCGTTAGGATCGTTTCTCATATACCGAGCTTTGATCACATCCCTACACTTGTTGCAAACTTGTGGTAACTCATAATGGCCCCCAACATCAGGGATTGACATGTGGCATTGGCCTTTGGAGTGCATAAGGGTTGTTAACAGCTGTTAAAACAGCTTTTGCTGTTCTGAAGGGGCCTCGCGTGACGCCAAGGGGGCTAGGTGTCACGCTAAGGTCCTTCTGATCAGCAACAGTTTCCAAAGTTTCCATTTCAGTCCCCGTTGTGTATTAAGGCCATTTCCGACATGTTTAAGGCTCGTTAAGCCAATGTTAAGGCCCTAAAATGATTCCTAAACATTGTGGACCTGAAACATGCTAAAAAATATGCCGGATGTTGGTTCGTTTAGTCGTACGATCGCGATGTTCGGTTAATTACGACGGAATGCGCATAAGCGAGAAAAACGATCCAAATTGCGTGACAAATGGATTTTTCTTTTGCCAAACACTAAAATAAAATATTTTAGTGCTTACATAAATTTTTGGATGTCCGGATGTATAACTTATGCACTTTTTGACGCTTTTAGTCCCTGAATGACCCAAAAGTTTATTTTAGCACACCGAACCTCTCAAAGCCTATTTCTAAGCTATGTAAAGGATATTTATGGTATGTTTAACTTATGGTCATGTTCCGGAATGTCTGTTACAGTTCAAATTGGCATACTTTCGCAGTTTGTCAACTTTAGTCCCTGTAAGCGATTTAACTCGATTTTGCCATACCCGTGCCTTGAAACCACTTCCTTTAAGTAAATGTCTGCTAAAGTAGAAAACTTGTATGTTTCTTTGATAGCCAAAAAGTGTACAGACTTAGTCAATCAATCCACTATCACCCAAATAGTGTCATTTCCGAGTTGAGATCTAGGCAGGCCAGTAACGAAATCCATGGAAATTTGCTCCCATTTCCATGTCGGGATCTCTGGTTGTTGGAGTAGGCCAGATGGTTTCTGATATTCAATCTTGACTCTCGCACAAGTCAAACATTTGCTAACGTAAGTTGTTGTCACACCCCGACCACGTAAAACAACAAAACGTGGCGGAAACGTCGGGGAGTGTTGTAACAGAATCATTGTTTCATAACACATGGAAATTGAAATATTGTTCTATTGATTAAAAGAGTTACAATGTCTTGACAATCAAAGAAATATAACATAAATAACTAGACTTGCATCTTTTATTGTCACTAAGGCCCAAGTCCGCCTAAGTGTATCTTGATAAATCCTATGCATCATATCCTGAAACACATGTGAAAATAGGTACGTCAGCATAAAAATGTCTGTGAGATACATAGGTTTTGTGAAAATAGATTTCATGACTTATGTTTAAGAAAATGTTTAGTCATGAACCTTGTAATTTGCTTTGTTTTGTAAATCACTTTAAAAGCAATAAGAGCAGATGATATGTATAAATAAGAGAATAATGTATGGTTAAATGAATAACCAAGTAAAATGAGTTTGTATAAGATAAGTTATTTTGTAAAACAATGTCTTGTGAAAAGTATGTTATTTGTATAAAATGTTATATGTCTTAAATTAAAGTGATTCAAATAACGCTACGATATGTAATACCATACAAGCACTAATATATAGGAAGTACCAGCGGCGTATCCACCATGCTTGTATCATATTACACACGCCTCGTTACTTAAATCACTTATTCAAACCAAACCACCATTGTAAAAATGTTTATGTATAATCAAATGTCAAAATGTGTTGTGTATATCAATGTCAAAATGTTTATGTCTAATGTAAATCATGAATTGTGTATATCAATGTTAAAATGTTTATGTCAAATGTAAATCATGAATTGTGTATATCAATGTCAAAATGTTTATGTCTAATGTAAATCATGAATTGTGTATATCAATGTCAAAATGTTTATGTCTAATGTAAATCATGAATTGTGTGTATTAATGTCAAAATGTTTATGTATGGTAATTGAAATATATCAACCAAACCATATGTAAAATGCACAAAAACAAGGTATTGAAGTAAAACATGGTTTAAATCAAAGTTATGTTTTGTGTAATAAATGCACGCTATACTGATATAAACATCTATGTGGTATTGTGAAAATTCATACATCCAAGCCTTGCGACTGTAGAATAAACCCTAGCACAAAGTCTAAGGTCCACCTAGAAATGTAGTCGGATTCGGTCATTCCTTCCAATCCAAACAAACCCGGGATTTCAGGAATGGGAGTTGTCAAGTCCTATGGTACCACTACCTACTACCGAGCGGCATGATCGGTGTTAATGAATGTACATTGTCCCATTTAAACAAACCAAATGTCATACCAAAATGTAAGTATGTGATGAATAATAAATGTACTAAGTATGCACACAATGGGCATACATAGCATAGAATGTAATGTAAAATAATGTACTAAGTACGCACACAATGGGCATACATAGCATAAAATGTAATGTAAAATAATGTACTAAGTACGCACACAATGGGCATACATAGCATAAAATGTAATGTAATGTAAAATAATGTACTAAGTAAGCACACAATGGGCATACATAGCATAAAATGTAATGTAAAATAATGTACTAAGTACGCACACAATGGGCATACATAGCATAAAATGTAATGTAATGTAAAATAATGTACTAAGTACGCACACAATGGGCATACATAGCATAAAACACAATGAAATCATGTACTATAAATGTACTAATGAACATAGCAAGTATATGATGTTAAAACAGGAAAGCATGAAAGTAACAAGTAGGCACATGTGTTCCACCCCAAAATGTTTGGAAAATAGTAAAAGAGGGGTCTATGTACTCACTTGAGATTGCTTAGTAGTCCTTGAGTAACAACCAAACAATGCTAAAGATCACGGATTTCAAACGGCACCTAATATAGGTAACTATGTTAATAAACCGGACCTAAATCGGAGGATCGGATAGAATGAGGGTTCGTAAACCAAATGAGTATAAGAACTCATGTAGTATGGTTCAACAAAGCCTACATTCTAAAATGAAACCTAACCTAAGTGCTTACGACCCATTACGACCCGTTTAGGTAGCTTATGCTACTTTAACGCGTCATTTGCGTAAAACGTGTTCGGATCGCCTAACTAGCCCTATGATAAGTAAAATATGCCTTAACATGTCTAATATTGTTGCCAAATCAGTTTAGATACCAAAAGTTATGTTACATATGCTTTAAATGAATTTTAGCGCAAAAAGGGCATTTTGGTCATTTACCTAAGGCATATAAACTACCTATCATACAACTAACTAAACGCCGTGACCATAAGGTATAACCTCGGAAGGTTATTCCCTATATACTATGGTCACCTAATGTGTTTGGTCGGATCCTAATGATCGACCAAATGGGTCGGGTTCGAAAGTATAAGCGATTGTTTAGATCGCTTACCTTACGACCCTATATAAGCACTAAACTAAAAGTGATGAGCTAAGCATGTTAGAACATGCTTAACTAAGTTTAGAAAACAGGTTTGGTATTAAAACAAACGGTTTTGATACCTTAGAGTAGTTTGGTTACAAAATACGCAAGAATACGCATTTTGGCCGAAACTACGACTCGTCACTGAGCCTAGATAACGTGGTAATCAGTAGGTATAGTCACTAAGGACTATAGCCATCGTGATCACACTCACGTTATGAAGTTCAAATGAACTTCGCATTGACCATAACCTGGTCAATGTAAAAAGTCAAACAAATTTTGACTTTAACGCTAAAACGAATGAAAGAACGAAAGAACACCTACAAAGGGTCCCCGCAAGCTAATCTCGATCCAAGTAGTTCAGGTATGAAGCAAATGGCTTCAACTTAGAGCTTCTTAGATCAGATTTGTGGGTTTTGCAAGGAATTGAGGTGGGTATTTATAGTAAATGGACCACCGTTAGGATCGTTTCTCGTATACCGAGCTTTGATCACATCCCTACACTTGTTGCAAACTTGTGGTAACTCATAATGGCCCCCAACATCAAGGATTGACATGTGCCATTGGCCTTTGGAGTGCATAAGGGCTGTTAACAGCTGTTAAAACAGCTTTTGCTGTTCTAAAGGGGCCTCGCTTGATGCTAAGGGGGCTAGGTGTCACGCTAAGGTCCTTCTGATCAGCAACAGTTTCCAAAGTTTCCATTTCAGTCCCCGTTGTGTATTAAGGCCATTTCCGACATGTTTAAGGCTCGTTAAGCCAACGTTAAGGCCCTAAAATGATGCCTAAACATTGTGGACATGAAACATGCTCAAAAATATGCCGGATGTTGGTTTGTTTAGTCGTACGATCGCGATGTTCGGTTAATTACGACGGAATGCGCATAAGCGCGAAAAACGATCCAAATTGCGTGACGAATGGATTTTTCTTATGCCAAACACTAAAATAAAATATTTTAGTGCTTACATAAATTTTTGGATGTCCGGATGTATTCAGAACGTAAGTTATGCGCGAAAGTGCAAACTTATGCACTTTTTGACGCTTTTAGTCCCTGAATGACCCAAAAGTTTATTTTAGCACACCGAACCTGTCACACCCCGACCACGTAGAACATACAAAACGTGGCGGAAACATCGGGGAGTGTTGTAATAGGATTAATTGTGTCAAATCCATGGCAATTGAAGTTTCGTTTTATTGATTAAAAGTGTTACAATGTCTTAACAAACAAAGAAATACAACATAATTAACTAGTCTTGCATCTTTTATTGTCACTAAAGCCCAAGTCTGCCTATGTGTATCTTGATCATCTTATGCAACAGCTCCTGAAAACACATGTGAAAATAGGTACGTCAGCATAAAAATGCCTATGAGATACATAGGTTTTGTGAAAATAGGTTTCATGACTTATGTTTGAGAAAATGTTTAGTCATGAACCTTGTTATTTGATTTGTTTTGTAAATCATTTGAAAATCGATAAGATCAGATGATATGTATAAATAAGAGAATAATGTATGGTTAAATGAATAACCACTGTAAAATGAGTTTGTATAAGATAAGTTGTTTGTAAAACAATGTATTGTGAAAAGTATGTTATTTGTATAAAATGTTATATGTCAAAATTGAAATGATTCAAATGACACTACGATATGTAATACCATACAAACACTTATATATAGGAAGTACCAGCGGCGTATCCACCATGCTTGTATCATATTACACACGCCTCGTTACTTAAATCACTTACTCAAACCAACCCAACAATGTAAGATGTCTATGTTTAAACCAATTGTCAAATGTATTGAATAAAATGCCAAAATGTTTATATCAAGATGTAAATCATGCAACGTATAACTAATGTTGAAAATGTTTATGTGTCAAATGTAAATCATGTAATGTATAACAATTGTAGAAATGTTTATGTATGGTCAAATACGGTTCACACGGTTCACAGATACAAACGGTTCACAGATACAAACGGTTCACAGATACCAACAGTTCACAGATACAAACGGTTCACATAGTCAAATGATTACAACGGTTCAAAATGCACTATAATGTGTTCACATGCTGGATGAGCATATGCAACAGAAATGCAATGTAAAACAAAGTAATAAGCATGCACACAATGGACATACATAGCATAAGTGTAATGTAAAACAATGTACTAAGTATGAACTAAATGGACATACATAGCATAAAATGTAATGTAAAACAATGTACTAAGTATGCTAAGAAAACATACATAGCAAAACAATGAAATGTAAATCATGTACTATAAGTGTACTAATGAACATAGCAAGTATATGATGTGAAAAACAGGAAAGCACGAAAGTAACAAGTAGGCACATGTGTTTCACCCCAAAACGTTTGAAAAACGGTAAAAGAGGGGTCTATGTACTCACTTGAGATTGCTTAGTAGTCCTTGAGTAACAACCAAACAATGCTAGAGATCGCGGATATCAAACGGCACCTAATATAGGTAACTATGTTAATAATCGGACCTAAATCGGATGATTGGATAGAATGAGGGTTCGTAAACCAAACGAGTATAGAGACTCGTGTCATATGGTTTAACAAAGCCTTCATGCTAAAACGAAACTTAAGCTAAGTGTTTATGACCCATTACGACCCGTTTAGGTAGCTTATGCTACTTTAACGCGTCGTTCGCGTAAAACGCGTTCGGAACGTCTAACTAGTCCTATGACAAGTGTTATATGCCTAAACATGTTGCATAATCAGTTATGTGACAAAAGTTTAGGTTACATATGCTTAATTACCAATTATACATGAAAAGGGTATTCTGGTAATTTACCTAAGGCATATAAACTACCTATCATACAACTACTTAAACGAAGCGACCATAAGGTATAACCTCGGAAGGTTATTCCCTATATACTATGGTCACCTAATGTGTTTGGTCGGATCCTAATGATCGACCAAATGGGTCGGGTTCGAAAGTATAAGCGATTGTTTAGATCGCTTACCTTACGACCCTATAGATGCACAAAACTAAAAGTGACGAGCTAAGCATGCTTAAACATGCTTAACTAAGTTTAGAAAACAGGTTTGGTATAAAAAAAACGGTTTTGATACCCAAGAATACGCATTCTGACCGAAACTATGGCTCGTCACTGAGCCTAGATAACGTGGTAATCAGTAGGTATAGTCACTAGGGACTATAACCATCGTGATCACGCTCACGTTATGAAGTTCAAACGAACTTCGCATCGACCATAAACTGGTCAATGAAGAAAGTCAAACAAAGTTTGACTTTCGGACTCGAAAAGCAATAAAAGAACGAAGAAACACTTACGAAGGGTCCCCGAATGCTAATCTAGATCAAAATAGCTCAGGTATGAAACAAAGGTTTCAACTTAGAGCAAAATTGATCAGATTCTAGTGAGAAATGAATGAGAATGTGATGGGTATTAATAGTTTTTGGTTCACCGTTAGGATCGTTTCTTGGAAAAGAGGGAATGATCTCGCCCGTACACTTGTCGGAAGGTTGTGGTAACTGATATTGACCCACCACAAGAGTTGGACACATGGCATTGGCCTTTGGAAGGGGTTAAGGGCAGGAAACAACAGCTGAAAAACGAGTTGCTGCATCTGACCTATGCTTGCGCACCGTAACAAAATAACCCTTACGGTGCGCAAGGGCCAAGTTTGGCAGATTTACCATTTTAGTCCCTGCAGCCCAGAAACTTGTATTTTGATGCAAATTTGACACTTTTAAGCCCCGTTAACCTCATTTCAAAGCTATTAAATGAAGTTAAAGTATAGGGAACTTAAAATGTGCTCAAAAATATCTTGGATGTCGGTTCGTTTAGCCGTACGATTGCGTTGTTCGGTTAATTACGACGGAATGCGCATAAGCGCGAAAAACGATCCAAATGGCGTGACGAATGGATTTTTCTTATGCCGAACAATGTTTTAGTGCTTACATAAATTTTTGGATGTCCGGATGTATTCAGAACATAAGTTATGCACGAAAATGCAAACTTGTGCACTTTTTGACACTTTTAGTCCCTGAATGACCCAAAAGTTTATTTTAGCATACCGAACACCTCAAAGCCTATTTCTAAGCTATGTAAAGGATATTTATGGTATGTTTAACTTATGGTCATGTTCCGGAATGCCTGTTACAGTTCAAATTGGCATACTTTCGCAGTTTGTCAAGTTTAGTCCCTGTAAGCGATTTAACTTGATTTTGCCATACCAAAACCTTCAAAACTTATTTCTAAGTTATGTAAAGGTTATTTAAGGTATGTTAAGCCTATTTCACTATTCCAGAGTGTTTGTTGCATTAAACTGGTTATATTTACGCGTCAGTGCGCGTATAACCTTCTAGAAAGCGATTTAGAGCTTTAATTCGAACAAGAGTTGATATGTGCAAAACGGATACACATATTTATACAGATCCCAAGTATGAAATACAATATTTCATTGGTTTGGCATTTGTTTGATGGTTGAAGTGACACAGGTGTCACAGAACCTCTCAAAACCTATTTCTAAGCTATGTAAAGGATATTTATGGTATGTTTAACTTATGGTCATGTTCCGGAATGTCTGTTACAGTTCAAATTGGCATACTTTCGCAGTTTGTCAACTTTAGTCCCTGTAAGCGATTTAACTCGATTTTGCCATACCAAAGCCTTCAAAACTTATTTCTAAGTTATGTAAGCTTGAAATATTTCTATGTTGCATTAAATGGGTTATATTTACGCATCAGTGCGCGTATAACTTTCCAGAAAGCGATTTAAAGCTTGAAATCGAACAAGAATTTATATGTGCAAAGGATACACATATTTATACATGTCCCAAGTATGAAATACAATATTTCATTGATATAGTATTTGTTTGATGGTCGCAGTGACCCAGGTGTCACAGTTGCTATGTTGGCTTTCATGCTAGGCCACCAGTATGTAGTCTTTAGGTCGTGGTACATCTTATCTGAACCAGGATGTACTGAGTAACAAGACTTATGTGCTTCATCCATCACAAGTTCGCGTAAATTCCCATGTAGTGGAACCCAGATGCGCCCGGTTACATAGTAGGCGCCGTCTTCCTTTTGTTCTAACCGTTTCCTCGATCCTCGTAGGGACTCAGCCCTGACGTTCTCCGCTTTCAATGCTTCAACCTGAGCATCTCGTATCTAAGTAGGAAGACTAGATTGGATGGTAAGTTGTAACGCTCGCACACGCTTAGGTTTTGACTCCTTTCGGCTGAAGGCGTCAGCCACAACATTGGCCTTGCCCGGATGGTACTTGATCGCGCATTCGTAGTCATTATAGAGTTCGACCCATAGACGTTGTCGCATGTTCAACTCATTCTGTTCAAATATATGCTGGAGACTCCTGTGATCGGTGTAAATAGTGCACTTGGTACCGTACAGGTAATGTCTCCATATCTTAAGAGTAAAAACCGCTGCTCCCAACTCCAAGTTGTGCGTAGTGTAGTTCCTTTCGTGAACCTTAAGTTGGCGTGATGCGTAAGCAATGACCTTGTCACGTTGCATCAACACGCATCCATGTCCTTGGATGGACGCGTCGCAATAAACCACAAAGTCATCTGTGCCTTCAGGCAATGAGAGAATAGGTGAGCTACAAAGTCTATTCTTTAAGTGCTGAAACGCGGACTCCTGGGCATCACTCCAATGATAGGTGACACCCTTCTGAGTTAGTGAAGTGAGAGGTTGTGCAATCTTGGAGAAATCTTTGATAAACCTTCTGTAATAGCCCGCCACACCCAAGAATTGGCGGATTTCTGTTGGTCTACGTGGTGCAGGCCAATTCTTGATCGAGTTTACCTTGGACGGATCAACATGAATCCCATCCTTGTTTACCACGTGGGAGAGTGGTGAACGGATGAGACTGGTGGGAGAGCGACTCGTCTGGAAGTACGACGAGCGCAATATGGAATTTTGGATGAATCCATATCCATGAATATGATGGTGGAGATAGTAATAGTAATAAAATAATAATAATAATATAATATGTGTATATCTGTATGAAAAAAAAATAGTGTGTATGGATGCCTACTACTAGTAGTGTAGTTTTAAATTCTTGTCGGTACTGTAATTTTATTTCAGTACTGGTGTGTAATAGATGCATAGCATATGAATAGAGTAAGTCGCAATGATCGACGCTTTTGCCCAAAATGCGTGACATGTGATTGACTATATTAAATATTATTTTGTTATATTAATATGTGGTAAATGTTTAAAATTCAGATGGCCGACGAAGGGAATCAAGGAAATCTGAATAACGATAACCAGAGTAACATTAACTTGGTTAATGAGAATCCGAGCATCAATAACAATGGAAATCAAATTGATAATAGTGCTATCCAACACATAGTAGCACAAGGAATTATAGATGCAATGCCATTTATTCTTCAAACTGTTAAGGATGCTGATAATAAAAGTAAACATAGCAGTAAGCGACCAACTGAACCAGAAAACAGCGTGAACAATGGACCCGTACTTCAAGTGCCCATTCCCAAAAGAAGAAGAACCATGCCTTATGGTTGTTCTTACAAAGAATTCTGGTCCTGCAAACCAATAGAATTCTCGAGCAATGAAGGACCCATTGCAGCTCTACGCTGGATAGAAAAGACTGAGGCTGTTTTAAAAATAAGCAAGTGTGCTGAAAAAGACAAGATAATGTTTGTTTCTAATTTATTTAAAAACTCAGCCTTACAATGGTGGAACACTATCCTCTAGTCAAGAGGAAGTGATAAGGTATTCAACATGGAATGGGAAGAATTTAAAAATATGGTGGAAAGGATATTCTGCCCTCCCAATGAAAAAGAACAGATAGCGAATAAGTTTTTGAACCTAAGGATGACCGGGGTAGATAGTAAGGGTTATACTACCACGTTCTTTGAATATGCTAGAATAGTACCAACCCTTGCATCACCTGAACCGGTATTAATCTCATGTTATATATGGGGATTAATCGGGGAGATTAGGCATGTAGTCAAGGCAGCTAGATCTCAAACTATAGAAGAAGCTGTAGAACTAGCCAATACCTTGACAGATGAGTTAATCCGTACAAGAGAAGAAGACCAGAGGAGAAACCTAGCTCAAAGGTTTACCCAAGAATGCCGTTTTGGGAATTTCAACCGTAGGAATATGGGTTCTACCTCTGCACCATTTTGCAAGGTCTGCAAGAAAAAGCATTCAGGAAAATGATCCACTCTTTGCAATTTCGGCAAGATGCCATGACACAAGGAAGAAGATTGCAGGAGGAAATCCAGTAATGGACTATGCTTCAACTGTGGAGAAAAAGGTCACATCAAGCCGAACTGTCCAAAATTGGCTCCAGCTGTGAACAACAAGAACACTAAAAATGCTAGAGCATTTGTTCTAACTGCAGATGAAGCCAAGATGATTCCAGATGTGATAGCCGGAACGTTTTTAGTTAATGGTATTTTTGCTAAGGTATTATTTGACTCTGGTGCAAACCAAAGTTTTATTAATACTTCGTTTTGCAAACTTCTAAATCAGTCATTAACTAAACTACCAGAAGAATGTCTAGTCGAGACAGCAAATGGAGAAACGGTTAGGATTTCTGAAATCTTGCAGGGAGCAAGAATAGAATTTTTAAACCAAAAGTTTATTGCAAACTTGTATCCCATGAATCTGGCAGGATTTGATATTGTATTAGGAATGGATTGGTTAATAGCCAATAAAGCCAGTATTTTATGTGATCAAAAGTCAATTCAAGTAAATTCACCAAAGGGTGAAAAGATCACAATTAAAGGTGATAAGCCATCTAAATCCACGAAATTCATCTCTGTGATGAAAACTGCAAGCTATATAAGAAAAGGATCTATAGTGTATTTGATTTCTATAATCACTAACACTAAAGGAAAAGATCTAAAAGATATCCCAGTAGTATCTCAGTTTTCAGATGTATTTCCAGAAGATTTACCAGGACTACCGCCAGACAGAGAAGTTGAATTCAGAATTCATCTATGGCCAGGAACAGCACCAATTGCCAAAGCACCTTACTGTTTGGCACCCGCATAAATGCAGGAATTAAAGAAACAGTTAGACGAATTGTTGGAGAAAGGATTTATACAACCAAGCTCATCGCCGTGGGGAGCACCGATTTTATTTATCAAAAAGAAGGATGGATCAATGCGTATATGCATTGACTACCGTGAATTAAACAAGGTCACGCTTAAGAACCGGTACCCATTACCGAGAATAGATGATCTGTTCGATCAACTACAAGGAGCTCGATTTTTCTCTAAAATCGATTTAAGGTCAGGATATTATCAATTAAAGGTACAGGAAGAGGATATTCCTAAAACCGCGTTTAGAACAAGGTATGGTCATTATGAATTTACTGTCATGCCATTTGGTTTAACCAATGCCCCAGCTGCATTTATGGACATGATGAACCGAATATGTAAGCCACATTTGGTTAAATTCATAATTGTTTTTATTGATGATATTCTAATTTACTCTAAGAGTAAAGAGGAACATTCAAAGCATTTGCACGCACTTTTAAGTCTATTAAGAGAGGAAAAGCTTTATGCTAAGTTTTCAAAGTACGAGTTTTGGTTAGAGCAAGTACAGTTTCTTGGACATTTAGTTAATCATGAAGGAATTCATGTGGATCCCACAAAGATCGAGGTGATTACCAAATGGAAAACCCCTGAGTCACCAAACGAGGTTAGAAGTTTCTTAGGATTGGCCGGTTATTATAGAAAATTTATTCGAGATTTTTCTAGAATAGCCATTCCTTTAACAAAGTTAACCTGTAAATCCATTAAGTTTAAATGGGAACCAAAGAAAGAAGAAGCCTTTAGAATTCTTAAGCATAGATTAACCCATGCACCCCTACTAGCGTTACCAGAAGGAACTGAAGACTTTGTAGTCTATTGTGACGCTTCTAAGTTAGGTTATGGATGTGTGTTGATGCAACGCCAAAAGGTTATAACTTATGCGTCTAGACAACTTAAGAACCATGAAGAGAATTATTCAACCCATGATCTAGAATTAGGAGCTATAATTTTTGCCCTTAAGATTTGGAGACATTATCTTTATGGTAGTAAGTTTACCATATTCACTGATCATAAGAGTTTAAGGTATGTTTTCGGGCAAAAGGAATTAAATATGAGACAAAGACGCTGGATGGAAATGCTTAGTGATTATGATTGTGATATCCAGTATCATGAAGGAAAAGCAAATGTAGTGGCAGATGCTTTAAGCCGAAAGTATCACGAAAAGCCAAAAAGGGTACGTTCTCTTAAATTAAATCTGCAAGTAGATTTAAATGATCAGATAAGAAAAGCACAAGAATCAGTAATCAAGGATGATACTGAAAAATTAAAAGGTATGCTAAAGGAATTAGAACAAGGAATAGATGGAATTTGGAGATTCCATAAGAAGAGAATATGGATACCTAAATTAGGAAACTTGCGTCATCGTATATTAGAAGAAGCCCATACGTCTAAATATACGATGCATCCAGGAAATGATAGGATGTACCAGGATTTAAGAAAGAATTTCTGGTGGATAGGAATGAAAAAGGACATAGCAGCCTATGTTTCTAAATGTTTAACTTGTTCACAAGTTAAAGCTGAACATCAGAAACCCTCAGGTTTATTACAACAGTTAGAAATGCCAGTATGGAAATGGGAATTTATAACAATGGATTTTGTTACCAAATTACCTAAACAAGGAAGGGTAATGATACAATCTGGGTGATTGTAGATCGGCTAACCAAGTCAGCTCATTTCCTACCAATGAAGGAAACTTTCAGTATGGAACAGTTAGCTAAATTATATGTAAATGAAATAGTTTCATTACATGGAATTCCTTTATCAATCGTTTCTTATAGGGATAGCCATTTTACTTCTCATTTTTAGTCAAGTTTCCAAAAAGCAATTGGAACAAAGTTAAATCTAAGCACAACTTATCATCCTCAAACATACAGACAAAGCGAAAGGACAATCCAAACAATGGAAGACATGCTTAGAGCTTGTGTAATTGATTTCGGAGGTAATTGGGACGATCACTTACCTTTAATAGAATTTTCTTATAATAATAGTTATCACACAAGTATCAATGCTGCACCATTCGAAGCACTTTATGGACGAAAGTGCCGAACCCCAGTCTGTTGGGCAGAACTTGGGGAAAGCAACTATCTGGACCTGAGATAGTGCAAGAAACAACTGACAAGATTATTCAAGTCAAGGAACGACTGAAAGCAGCACGTGATCGACAAAAGAGCTATGCTGACAACCGACGCAAACCGTTGGAATTTCAAGTAGGAGATAAAGTGTTGTTAAAAGTCTCTCCTTGGAAAGGACTGGTAAGATTCATCAAACGGGGAAAGCTAAGTCCCAGGTATGTTGGACCTTTTGAGATTATTAGAAGAATAGGACCTGTAGTGTCACACCCCTTTCTGCGGCGGAAGCACGAGGTGTGATCATGAAAGGTTCTCATTGCATACGAAGAGTAAACATGCTACATGCTCGTAAAATAACATTCAAATACCATAATTTGAAAACATACGTTAGCGTTTACATCGCTAAGTCGCATAAAACATTGTCTTAAAAGTTTACAACTTTATTCAAAATTAAACACAAGCGACATCCACGAGCATAAGCTAGACCACGCGCACATCCATCCTAGTTACCTGAAATACATGTGAGTTTTTGGAAAAAACGTCAACATAATGTTGGTGTGAATTCATGCTGTTTTGTATTTCATGTTTGTATACTTTGTATGAAAACATAGTTTGTGAGTAAATCAAGTTTTCATATGTAAATCCAGTTTCATGTGTACACCACGTACATCTGTATAATTCAATTTCTTCTTGAGTACCCCACGTACTCAAGTTTAATTCTCATTCTCTTGAGTACCCCACGTACTTCAAGTATAATTCAATCTTCTTGAGTACCCCACGTACTTCAAGTTATATATCAATTTTGTATGGTATGAATTTTTATGTAAATACAGTATTTCTGTAATTATCAGATTGTTAATGGGTTGCAAAGCCCTTAACCTGTGGCACGTCATAGGAAGTCACCAAACCTAAGGCATTTAATTGGTATATTCTGAGACACAAAAGCACTCCTCGATTCTCGCCCCGACCAGGAGTGTGGCTGCCAGGCACCCGTTAGATCTAACCTTTTGTTCTGCGGTCTAGGTATATTGTTGATTAATGGTGCTTCTGTACCCTATTCGTGACACTATTTCTCATAACGCCTCCTACTTGGTTCTCGTTCTCACCAAGCGCGTTTCTTGTTATCATTTCTCATAGCGCCTTACACTTGGTTCTCGTCTCACCAAATGCGCTTCTTGTATTTATATCATACCATTTCTAAATATTGTAATTTT
>JARYGA010008545.1:0-67500 GCA_030545235.1 Helianthus tuberosus
GATTTCACAAAAGTAGAATTTGGGTACCTAAGCAGGGAGACTTAAGACCTAAGATTTTAGAAGAAGCTCATAAATCTAGGTACACTATGCATCCAGGAAACAACAAAATGTATCAAGATTTAAGAAAGAACTTTTGGTGGATAGGAATGAAAAAGGACATAGCCAGCTATGTTTCTAAATGTCTTACTTGTTCACAAGTTAAGGCAGAACATCAGAAACCTTCAGGATTACTACAACAATTAGAGATGCCAGTATGGAAATGGGAACTTATAACAATGGATTTTGTTACTAAGTTACCCAAAACCAGAAAAGGTAATGATGCGATTTGGGTAATTGTGGATCGATTAACCAAATCTGCTCACTTTCTACCCATGAAAGAAACTTTTAGCATGGAAAAACTGGCTAAATTGTATGTAGATGAAGTTGTATCCTTACATGGAGTTCCACTCTCCATTGTTTCGGATAGAGATAGTCGTTTCACTTCCCATTTTTGGAAAAGTTTTCAGCAAGCTATGGGAACTCGACTAAATTTGAGCACTGCATATCATCCACAAACAGATGGACAAAGTGAAAGGACAATCCAAACTCTAGAAGACATGCTCCGAGCATGTGTAATAGACTTTGGTGGAAGTTGGGATGATCACTTACCATTAATTGAATTCTCCTATAACAATAGTTATCACTCAAGCATTGAAACTGCTCCATTTGAAGCACTATATGGAAGAAAGTGCAGAACTCCAGTTTGTTGGGCAGAAATAGGAGAAAGTCAATTATCAGGTCCTGAAATAGTGCAAGAAACAACTGATAAGATCACTCAAATCAAGGAAAGACTGAAGACAGCTCGAGATCGTCAGAAGAGCTATGCTGATAATAGATGCAAGCCATTAGAATTCCAAGTTGGAGACAGGGTACTGTTGAAAGTTTCTCCTTGGAAAGGAATTGTTAGATTTGGTAAGAAAGGAAAGCTAAGTCCAAGATACGTAGGACCATTTCCAGTGATCCAACGTATAGGACTAGTAGCTTATCGTTTACAATTACCAGAAGAATTATCTGGAGTACATGATGTATTTCATGTATCCAATCTCAAGAAATGCTTATCAGATGAATCACTGGTAGTACCTCTTCGAGATATAAAAGTAAACGAAAAGTTAAAATTTGTGGAGAAACCTCTTCAGATAGAAGACAGAAAAGTAAAGTTTCTCAAACACAAACGACTAGTTCTAGTCAAAGTTAAATGGGATTCAAAGAGAGGAGCTGAGTACACTTGGGAACTGGAATCAGAAATGAAGAAAAAGTATCCTCATTTATTCTAGTAAATCTCGAGGACGAGATTTTTCGTAAGGTGGGGAGAATGTAACAACTCTCATCAAAAGTCAGAATTATTAAATTAATTAGTCCAAAAGGAAACCCTAATTGAGACACCCAAGTGATTCTGAACAAACCCTGAAATTTTCATAATTTTCAGAATCAGGATTAGGGCCCCTAAAACTCAGAGGGGGTTAAACCCTATGGACGATTATCCATTTTAAACGTTGGCAACAAGGAATTATCGAAAATTGTCAACTCAGCCAAGCTAGTGCCAACCGTGGCAACCTATAGCTAAAATATAGGTCTCACGCGGCCCGCCTCAAGTTAAGCGTATTCTCACGCGGGCCGCCTGAGGGTAAAATTTTACCTATAAATAGTGGGGTTTGGGACTTGAATTCTGGTACAGAAACGACGTACAAATTCGCAAAATTCACTGAGTTACGTTCGAATTACTATACCAACACACACGGGTCTCGAAATTCTGCCACAATACCGGGTATTAGCATAATCGCTGCTACGATTCATTTATCAGACGATCAAGATATCCAATGCATGTTTAAATGCCGCCCACATTAGGGTTATACTTTATCGTTCGTCATTAATTTGACGGATTGTCGTTAATTCGATAGGTAAAGTATTATACTTTATCGTTCGTTGTTAAATCAACGGATCATCGTTAATTCGATGGGTAAAGTATTATACCTTGTCATTCGTTGTTAATTCAACGGATCATCGTTAATTCGATGGACAAAGTATTGCATTTTGACATTCATTGTGAGAATTTGATCTCGTAAATTATCGTAATTGCTGGATTGATTACTAACCCAGTTTTGTGTGCATTGTTATTATATTAGGTTAACAAGGCTAAATCATAGATTAGACTCTGACCATATTAAATCAGCAATGTGAGTCATTCTCTTTTTATCAAATCTATTTACAAAATCATGTTTATTTTCAAAAGTTATAATTACGGGGATTAAGTCTTTGTAATCACCAAATTACAACCGGTATGTGGGGTTTTGTATACATTACTTGATAATCGTCACCATTGGGGCAGCCAATGGGGGATATGACCATAGTCACAGTCACCATTGGACGAATGGGCCAATGGGTCTAGTGACAAGTACCGTGGGTAGTTGGCTTGATATCAGAAACATTGTAATCGCTCTTAATACTGTATATTATAACAAATGTGTCATTTTAGTAAATAGAATGATTCACTCAGTATTTCCCGCTGACAAAACCTTTTTCAAACATGTTTCAGGTGATCTGTTGTAAATTAGGAAAAGTGCTGGGGAGCATTTCAAGCTTAAGATAGTGGCTCATTATAAAATAAAGAAATAAGTTTTGTAACATAACGATTTCCTAGAAAAACCATACTATTGTAAATTATCGGGGTTTTATCCCGAATTGTGAAATAAAATAATCGGGTAAAAGTTTTAGCTTTAAACGATCCTGTTTCCGCTGTTAAACTCAATTAAATCAATACCGCAGTATTTCTGTCCCGCGGCTCCTGAAACGGGTCAAACCGGGTCGGGGGCGGTGACAACTACACCTAGTCAACGTGGTAATCAGTAGGTATAATCGCTAAGGATTATAACCATCGTGATTACAATCACGTTGCAAAGTTCAATTGAACTTTGACTTGACCAATAGATGGCCAAAACCGAATGTCAAACTGTTGGTCAAAGAGTTTGACTTTCAACTCTACAAAGCTGAAAATCACTACTTAAGCCATGAAAGAACACTCACTTGGTGTTCAAAGGCTAGAAGGATGATCTTAGAACTCAGGTAGGTGGCTCCTTAGCAGGAAATCCTCCACTTAGAGCTCCAAAATGGAAATGAGCAAAGAACATGGAAGAGGTGAGGGGGTATTTATAGTTTTGGAGGATGAACAAGATCATTACATGTGTGTTATGTATTGCCCAAGCAATAATCTTGTCCACACAAGTGTTTGGTGCAGGTTTCATGCCTTGGAGAGGTGTTAACTTGGTGATTAAGGCCTTAAAACAACCAAACAAAACCAAGGATTTCAGCAGATTTGAAGAAAACAACTTTCTGCCCAGATCTGATGGTGGCTTGGCGCCACAGCACAGCCTCTAGGCTGTGACGCGACGCGACGGGTAGGCCAGATGTTTCAAAGTTTGGCAGAAATGGTCCCTGCACGTATTTAAACTTGTTTTCGATGTTTTTAACCTCCGTTAAGCCATTTTCAAGGCTCTACAAGGTCGTCAAAGTGTAGGGGACCTGAAATATGCTTGGAAATATCACGGATGTCGGTTCGTTTGGTCGTACGGTCACGTTGTTCGGTTATTTACGACGAAACTCGAACGGACGCGAAAACGAACCAAATTAAGCGACGGATGGTATTTTTGCATTCCGATCACTAAAATAAAAATATCTTAGTGTCTACAAAAAAATTGGATGTCCAGATGTGGTCAGAACGTAAGATATGCGCGTAAATGCAAACTTACGCCGTTTTTGACACTTTTAGTCCCTGCATGATCAAACAAGCGTATTTTCGCACACTGAACCACTCAAAGCTTATTTCTAAGCTATGTTTAGGTTATTTATGGTATGTTTAGCTTATGATGAAGTTCCGAACTGTACGTTGTCATACGAAACGACATACTTTTGCAGTTTGACGCAAATAGTCCCTGTAAGCGAATAAAGTTGTTTTTGCCATACCAAACCCTTTAAAACTTATTTCTAAGTTACGTAAAGGTTATTTAAGGTATGTTAAGCCTATGTCACTATTCTGGAGTGTTTGTCGTGTTAAACTGATTACGTTTACGCATCAGTTTGCGTATAACTTTCCAGAAAGCGATTTAAAACTCGAAATTGAACAAGAATTGATATGTGCAAATGATACACATATTTATACAAATCCCAAGTATGAAACACAATATTTTATTGGTTTGGTATTTGTTGGATGGTGGTAGTGACACAGGTGTCACACTTTTGGAGGATGGAAGTCCGATGAAGGATCCCGAGTGATACAGACGATTGGTCGGAAAGCTTAACTATTTGACAGTTTCATGGCTGGATATTTCATTTATTGTCAGTGTCTTAAGTTAGTTCATGGCTACTTCATACACTGGACACTGGGATACTGCTCTTCGTGTCTTCAGATATCTCAAGACCACCCCAAGTCTAGGGATCTTGTATTCTGGTCAGGGTTATTGTCGTATGGGTTCTTTTACAGAAGATGGAGATGAACGTATATCTGGATTCTCAGATGCAGATCGGGTAGGATGTCCTATTTCAGGATCGGACGGTCCACTACAGGGTATTGTGTATTTGTTGGTGGAAATATTGTGTCATGGAAAAGTTAGAAGCAACATACGGTATCTAGATCGAGTGTCGAGTCAGAGTACAGAGCCAGGGTAGATGTAACATCAAAAATGATATGGGTTCGTCGACTTCTCAGAGAACCCAGGGTTATTTTTTATAACTTGATGCGATTATACTGTGATAGTCAATCGTGTATACACATAGCCAAAAATCAAGTATTCCATGAGAGAACGAAACATATTGAGGTTGATTGTCATCTAATCAGAGATCGGATACTAGGCACTCAAAAAGATCCTCAATTTATTCAGCTAGTTCTCATGTCAAAACGGAATGCCAACTAGCGGATATCTTCACGAAGCCACTCCGAAAGGCACATATAGACTTCATATGTAACAATTTGGGCATGATTAACATCTATGCTCCAACTTGAGGAGGAGCATTAATTGTAAATAGTTATTAGTCTAGACCTTTGTTATGTAATTATTATTTTCTTATTAGTCTCTCTCTCTTCCTATAAGTAGAGGGGCTTGTTGCTTGTACTGTCACATTAGATTAATACAATTCCAGTTTAATGTTAGTTTACAATTTTTACTAGAACCCTTGGAGTAACCAAAAAAATCCAGACACCAAATTTGAGTGGAAAATTCTCTTGTTTAGCCTTTTCAAGAGGTTAAGGTATCTTTTTAATGTGTTCCTTCCCTACTACTTTCTTCTTTTCCACCACACATATAAACACCAAAAAGCAAGATGTTATCTTGGGAGTTGAGCGATCTCTGGTAGTATATACCTCTTTAGTTATTGTACCCTAGGAAATAGACAAACTTTCCCTAACTAGCAGATAGACGACTTTTCTCAGGGGAAACTCTAAATTTGTATTAAGGGACCCATGTTTACACAACTTCTATCACAAACACCATGAGGTTGTCCCACCATCGTAAACATGACATATTACATAACATAACAGGGTAGCTCTAATGTCATTTCCTCCCCACTTACTCGTAACAGGCTTTCCCTTTTTAATACTTAAGCCCTCAAACGAACCAATAATGTTCTTTTTCCTTACAATGAGCTCATGCTTTGTTTTGGTTGTCTTCGTTGAGAATTCCAAGTGGTCACCCTGTTAGGATCGAGTATGCACACACGAATATGAAACCGCAAAACTAAAAAAAACGAGCACAAAGTGGATCGGTCTAAACTGAGATGGTAACTAGGATACTTTTACTGAGGTGTTAATCAAATCATATGTGCATCAAATATATTTATAGAGACTAATCTAGTGTTTAACAAACTTGCTCTCCAAGTTAAGCCCTTGTAGGTCCCACAAGGCCTATGAACCCAACACACACATCCTTGAATTACCGCTTACTATGGAGTTTTGCTCTCATCCACAACGGATGCGTTCAAAACAGTTCGTAATATTACCACTTTATAGTGCGACATCTCTCCCAGAACACAACGATGTAAGGTGTCACAATTATCAATCTTGAATTATAACCTGTACAGAAGAGGGAGGTGCCAAGACAGATTGATGATTGTACGAACACAATAAAGGATGGTGTTTTATGTGAAAATAATTCATTGTTTCTTTATGTTTTGTAATGCAAATCACGTGCCATAACCAATGTCACAAGTCACGAGCATATTCATTTATAAATTAACCGCTCCTGATTGATGGAGGAGCCTACACACATTTATGATAAATGTCATTCTGCGTTTACAGTTAATTCCACTTATTTAAATAAGGTCATCATTTGAAATAAACAAACAACAGGATATAGATAAAGAGTAGTTTTGAAAATGGGTGGTTCACAAACTAAGTACTGTGAGAGCAGCAGGTGTGGTGAGGTTAAAATGTTGAGAGAGAAAACCAAGATTCTGCAACAAAAGCTGGATGAGGTGATGTGCCTGCGAGAAACCGAAAGTCAAGTGCATGACCAAGAAATGATGGTCCATGCACTTAAAGAATCCGAGTGGAAACAAGAGAGGAAGTGGTTGCAAAGGGAAGTGAAGAGGCTAAAGAAGCTTGTAGAAGAAAAATCAAGAAAAAGAGAGATGATGGCAATTGAAAAGAAACAACAACTGGAGGCTGTCGAGAGGTGGAAAAGATTGTATCTGGCAATCAAGACTGAACTTGATAATCTCGTCAGCCATCAAGGTATCAATCAAACATATACACATTATGTTATATTTCTAGCTTCATGATTTTATTCTCAGGAGCTGGATGTTGGACAGAAGAGGGAGAGGATGTGCTAAGGAGAGAGGTGAGAGCAAAGGATGAAACAATTCAGCTTTTACAAGCACATATAGCTTCAATAGAGCAACAGTCAAGGAGGGAGCACGAGGTCGACATATTAAGACAAAGCTTGCGTATCATCACTCACAACAACATGAAGAAGAAACCAATAATATACCTGCAACACTAAATTCAAACTCTCCAAACAACATTAGTGCTTGTCATTATAATATCCATTTCATTTCCACTTAGAGATGGGTATCCTAGCTAGAATTCTGATAGTAGTTATTATGATCGTAGATGTAACGACAAACCAATTATATATTAAAACATCAAGAATCAACAAATGTAAACACTTTGCACTCTACTGCATGTATGCATGCATCATGAATAATACAATAAAAATCTCCAGTGACAGACATACATCTTTATTATGCTTCTTTAACTGATAAGCTGTCTGCATCAACAGATTTTGTTTTCCTAGCACTTCGGTAATTTGACCTCACATGCTGAAAAACAAAACAAAATCAAATCCAAAATTTTAATTTTAAAATACACAAACAACATAAATTTGAAAAGCAGCCTTTTGTAACATAATTATAAATTTTAAACCAATACCTCCAACAAAGACACGTAATAAAAATCTTCCATATGCTGCATAAGAGCAGTCCCATCTCTAATTGACCGGAAAATATTTATTTCAGTGTTCAATATTTTCTCAATCAGTTCTGTCTCGCCTTTCATCTGTCACAAAAAAGGAATAAACTATTATTATCGATTGACACGTGTAAATATTAAAGAAACCAATCCTGATTACCATCGAATTCATATTCTATTCTAATCTAAGATTATCTCAAACTAATAACATAATCCTATAACAAATAATAGTAGTTATCTAGAAAAAAACAGGTATATAATGATGTCATTAAACAAGAGTAATTATATAACAAACTCCAGCACGTACAAATTCAGTTACTAGAGCATCAGGGGTGGATTCCCCAATAACATCGCCTTCATAACCATCTCCGAGGAGCTCTATATTTTCCTGCAACAATTATTAGACCAAGAAACAAAGGTGAAAACTAGACTTGCAAAATTTAAATGCAAATATACTTGGTTTCAACATGTGGCTTGTTTATTAGAATGGAAGGAAGAACAAAGAAGCTGAATTAGATTACTCACCATGGCATTTTGTACATCTCCAGCTGATAGATATATAGGTTGCGCCACATGGCAATAACCCATTAAACGAGGGACAGAAGGAATAATATCTCTGTGATTTACAACTCGCCAGCTGTCTTTAACTTTCTGCAAGGATTAAAAGAGATTTGTGATATGGATAGAGTAACATAACAATAGAATGTAAAGGGGAGTACAATGAATAAAATTATAAACGGGTGTAATCATGGGCAGCAAGCAGTCGCATCACGCAAATGACAGAAACGAACTTGTGATGGATGTAAATCTAGCCATGCTTTGGAAGAGTGTTTAGTGATCCAAATCACAATAAAAGATTCACCTTACTCCAATGGGTGGCATTTCAGCAAGCAGATCACATGCACATGCATAATTTGTGTGATAGTATACAACAACAAATCAACTTATAAGTTACCCCCATATGTAGGACCAAAACAGAAAATCAGGAGTGTTCCCTATATCTTTAGTCTTGAATGGCACATCAAACACATTATATAGACCTAGAATAACAATTTAGCAATAGGCAGGAAATTACCTGATTATAAACATCAGCAAATTTTTTGTTACCAACTCTAGGAGATCCAAAATTATACATAGTTACAGAAATAGCCCCACACCTACAAGATGCAAAGAAGCAGAATATTACATTATTATAGGACTTCTTTCCTGTACCATAATACTAAAACCATAGCCTACACAAAGTTCATAATTAGTTAACTTTATAATGATCCAAAAAATAAAACCATAATACTAAAACTCACTTTGCTAATTGACTGGAAGATAATTCAAGAGCAAGCAAGGTTGCTAGTGCACCGCCTAAACTATGGCCTGTCACATAAACATGCCACTTGGACACCTGATCAGCATCCTCTCTGCCATGAAAATAGTTCTGTTTTCTATAACTAATATTAATTAAAACGAAAAGCCAAAATGGTCACCACACAACATAGATTTTTTACGAACACAGTTTGCATGAAATCTAGAAACAAAAATAGGAGCACTTTCCATTATGATATAAAATGAAGTAATCTCTTTCACAAATTCATGTGAACATACTGATAGCCAATAGCTGGTTTAATGAGAGAGATAATTCTCGTCCTGACTGAATCATATGCACCTAAAAATCCTGAGTGAACCTGACATGATTATATAATACATGTGATGGTGTAGAATGTAGATATACTATAAGAAAAATAACATGTCATGAGTGGCATCTCCAATGTATGCATGCAAAAATTTACACAATCTTGGTGCAGAAAGAGCATATTCTTGGAATATGCTTACACCAAATTATTTTAACTCAAATGTTATTTGGTGTGATAAATAATGTTATACCTAAAAATAGAAAGAAAGAAGCTACACCACTTTCTGTCATGGTTGCAGATGATTTATATATTTGATGTTTTGGTGCATATATTGGAGACGGTCTGTGGGGATACCTGAACTTCTTCCTTAAAATCACCACCAATTCTTTCTGGGTTTAGCCTACAGAAATAAAAGAAGAAACTTAAGAAAAAAAATCATAAAACATAATTTCTTAGGTGGTGATATACAATTAATTACCCAGCAGGAGCCAACATTAAATCAGTTCGCAAGTCCTTCCATTTAACCTAAATCATCCACCAAATCACGATTTCAAGTATATAAATAATTTTCTGATAAATCAACTTGTATTGACTGAAAGAGACCAACTTGTTCTGTCCCCCTGAAAGCAACAACCAATCTATTCCGTGCTGAATCACGCCAAATTGCCACCTACAATTCTCAGTAAGTCATTTTTTAAGGAAACAGATCTTACCAGCAAATAAGAACTAAGTTCACCTGTGTATCGGTGACGGGATTGTCCAAGAAACATATTTTTTCAAATTCTGATTTAATAAAACTCGGGTGCCCCAATGAAGTGGCTAACATAGCCCAGGCTTCCATTGCACTCTCGGCTGTTGAGAACAGAGCTCTCATTTCCTCTGCTTTTTTCTCATCTAATACTGGTATATCAAAAGAACCTTCCGGGACATTCTCTTCATCCTTGGTATCATTTTTTGCTTTTGTCAGCTCAGTAACTGTAGCATTCAAAACCATCAAGGCTCCTAATATAGAATCAGTTTGTTTCAATAAATCTTGTGTGGCCCTTTTAATATCAGGAAATGACGATTGAATATTGCCGATTGCTGAATTTTCAGTGGCATCAGCATTCTTGCTGCTTGGAGTTGCAAGCCCTGATTCTACATAACCTGCTTCTGCAACAGTTTGTGAATGAATTCCTATTTTGCTCAATAAATCAAATCCATCCCATTTAATCTTTTCAGGAGCAGGGAGACCAAGTTTGTTAACAATACTCTGATTAATGGTATTGCCAAAATTTTTCCAGAAGTCTTTGTCTGATTGTGTGCTTTCAGATTCTTCGGGAACGTCTGACTGAGAGTTAAAATTTGTAAAATCTTCTAAATTGTAATTGTCACCATTTGAAGATTCGTTGTGTTGGCTGTATGCTTCATTTATAGAATTTAACTGCCCAAAAGCATACTCAACAAACTGGCGTGCCTGTACAGGTTCTGACCCAATAACTTTCTTTAAAGTAGATTCAAAACCATTATTTCGAAGAAATTCTGCAACAAAGGGTAACCTCCACCAGTTCTTTTCTTCCTCAATTGTATCAAAACTCTTATATTTAACCTAAACCACATTTTATGGCATATGTTAAACTTAGGTCCCTGCTCCAAAGTATATTCAAGTTCCTTTTTGGAGGTGTCACAAAATAAAATATGACATTAATGTATTTTTTTATTCATGGAAACATACCTCCAGCTGTACTTTTCCGCCACCTCCCATTCCCTCCAATTCAACTAGCACCTCATGTGAAGTTCCTAGTAAAAATTATCGTATGGTTTAGAGACACTTAACAAAGATTTCTATAGTTCATAAGATAACATTAAACAAAGATTTCTATAGTTGATAACATACGGACGATGGAAAAATGATTTTTGATTCTAAAACCTAGAATGATCACATCACTTATTTTCTTAAAAAATTAGTAGATAGTATCAAAGGTGCATTGTTAAGTGACTAAAACCAAATGTCTCCAAAAATTCAAAAAATAAACAAAAAAAAAAAGAAGAAAATTTACCATCACATAGTGACTCCAAACTGACACTGGAATTACCCATACGTTTATGGGGGGTCACAAGATTTGCATCCCAAGCCGCAACCTGAAGTATAGTATTCATGTGGCGTAAGATAAGAAGTCAAATTACATATGATTTTGGTGCGAGAAATTCAGAAAATAATTTTGACATTCAGACAAAGTGTTGACTCAATCAAATGAGTCCTCTAAAGAAAGATGATAACATGTGAAGTTGATTAAAGAAAGAACCTGAAGATTACAGGTTGGTGGATGCTTGATGTACAAGGTGAGTTCCTCATTCCAAGTTGGTTCCTTTGTCCTGGGAGAAATCGAAGATTTAAAAGAAGGAAGAAAGAAGAATGGCAGGGCAGGGCAGGGCATACATACCCCCATTTAACCTTGCTTTTAACAATCTGAGTATCCAATTGCAAGACGACATAAGGATCACTTGTTCCCTGAAAGCAAGCAAGCAAGCAAGCAAGCAGAAATGATAAGTAGGATATGGAAAGAAATGTGAAGGCAGAAGAAAGTGGAGTTTACCCATGGATCCATGGCGGGAAAATCGTAACCCTTGTTGAGCTTTACGAACAACTGTCCATCGTAAATCTCACGGAGAAATGACCTGACAGAAGAAGAAGAAGAAGAAGAGGAAACCTCAAATTTACTACAGGATAATTAAACAACAAAGCAAGCATAGCATAGCATACTGTGAAAGGATGAGAGTCTGGCAACCAGCAGCATCCACCTCGGTCTTTCCCTGAAACAAATGATCGATGAGTATTATAGTAGATGATAAGGAATGAAGGAAGGAAGGAAGGAAGGGGCTTACGGTAGGAGGAGTTGTGTAGGCTTCAAATGCAAATCCAGCGAGAACGACCGCTTGATTGATATCGAATGGAGGGCGTTGGATCTCCTCGTGTGTAGATTGAGTGGCGAAACAAACTTTGATTGAGCAGGATCCATGTGAAAGCCTGAGCTTCACCGGGAAATTAGGGTTTCGAGAAAAGGGGAATTTAATGTAAAGAGGAGGAGGAGAAGAATAAGAAGGCGAAAGGAGGTGGCAGTGCAAGTGAGGCCTGTAGAAGAATTGAAGATTGGCAACCGCCATGGATTGATTTGATTGTACGGATAAGAAACCGAATTGTATTTGTATGTACCAAATATAAAGCCAGCCAGTCAGTCGGGAATTTACCTACCACCGCCGTTACCGCCAATCCAGATAACGGTCTGGAATCTTTCGACCATGTGTCCGTCCAACTAGTTGGCATGTTTTTTTTTTCCAAAAAAAACCCCTAAACACGTGTGAAAACGCCAATCCCCCAACCCCTTTGGGTGTGATTGAGCGTGATTTCACAAAAAAGCCCCCAGCGTGTTTTGAATCACGCTAAAATAGTAAATTGTTAGCCAATCATATGCAGGGGCGTACCCACCCTAAGCCAAGGGTGGGCGGACACACCCCATGAAAAAATATTTTTTAGTGTTATTTTTCACCGGAAATCCCGACCGCACCACTTGGAATTTTTCACCCGCACCCCTTGAAAATTTTCAACCGCCCCACTTCGAAAAAAAATAATTATTAACCACTTATTCACTTTATATTTAATCCAATCAAAGCCCAATCTACGATCAATTTTTATTAACACAATCCCAAACCCAACCTAAAGAAATTTGAACTAAATAAAATAACCCAAACCCATCCACCCATTCCATTTCCAAATCCCGCCCCCAAAAAAACTCTCAACGACTTGACGACACTGCTCACGACCTGGTGGCTTTTTTACCGGAAAAGACAAAATTCCGGTTGGACCGACCCATATTACGTCAGAATTCCAATATAGAACTAGTATGGTTTATTTATTGATTTATTTATTTTGTTTTATGTGATGATTAGGAGAAAATATAGATGTGCAAGGGTTTAATCTTTTTATATTTTTTTAATTTTTTTGCTGTTCTAAACTTGTAGTTAAATGATTTTGTTGTTTTATTTATAGCTTTGTTTGTTTAAATGATTAGTTACAAGTAATCAACACTTAATATTAGGGCTTGAATGTTTAAAAATATTGAATTATGGGCTATGGTTGAACATGATTGTTTATTTTGTTTAAGTGTTTAGTGTTGTTTTATGAACTTATGGAGCAAATTATATGTGTTAGGAACAATGAGTAAGAATCTAATAAACTTATGGCGTGTTTAGTATCTTTATATGATATTTTGGATGTATTTCAAAAAAAAAACCCCTGTAGGGCACAATTTTAAATACGTTTGTAATTTGTAATGACGTTTGATGTGTTTTTGATGATTTATAAATTTTAGTTTGATGTTCTTTTGTCTTACATATCCGACCCGACCCGCTATGAACCGATATTTTTATACAGCTATGGGCCTAAAATCTTTGAAAATATTCCGCACCCCAAGGAAAAAATTCCTGGGTCCGCCACTGATCATATGCATCCCTCTTTTTCTTGGCCAATTCCCTTTTTTTGGTTAGTTTTTTATTTAATTCTTTACACCCCTTTTTAACATAATACCCACATCGCCACTACACCATTTTAGAAAAACGCCCAATAATGCCCCTTGCTGACTGGACTGCCACATGGCGGAAAACGCCCAAGGGTGGCGGCATTATTCACCCTTACCACTACGCATGGTCTAAAGCTCTTTGACGGGCGTCATGCGATAAGTGGCGAAAAGTTCAAGAGGAGGCTTTATGGGGCGTTATATCACAAGAGAGTGTAGTGGTAAGGGGGTTATATAACCCCTTCAATTATACATACATATGTATGTATAGATATGTGTGTGAGTTGGGAAGAATGAGTCACGCCGTTATGTACTTCACGAGGATTGAAATTTTCTCACCCATAGCGCCGGCTGTAGTGGTGTGGTCGGGCGCTATGGGGAATTTCACGAGTTTACATTTTTGCAATTAGTTTATTTACTTATTTCATAACGCTTTCCGTCATACTCCTTTGGTTTGATACTCTACTTACTCTATCTATCTAGTTTAATTAGGTTTTTGCATGACCCTTATGACAGTCATCAGAAGCTAAACCCTAAACCATAAACCCTAAACCATAAGCCCTAAACCCTAAACCCTACACCTAAACCCTAAACCCTAAACCTAAACCCTAGGCCCTAAACTCTAAACCCTATACACTAAACCCTAAACCCTATGGTGGCGGAAAAACGATAGATTGAAGAAAACCTATTGTAAGTCCAAGAACTCCAATCGGATATCACAATATACTAATCGAAGTGCGGAAAACTAAGAAAAGTGTAGAAGAAAGAAGATCAAAGTTGATTGTATTAGATTAAGGGCACACGATTTCAAGAATCGTCTGGTACATAGCTTACAAGTTTGCAAAATAATCAAGAACCAAAACAAGACCTAAGTGCATCCTATTTATAACACATAGGATGACCTAATACAACTGGGCCAATCCTAAACCCCTATTCGCATATTAATGAGATCGATCAAGCCCAATAGTTCTTAAACCAAACCCAAACAAGTAAATACAAGATAAACGTAAACCTATTAGTACATGCCCTTATAATATCCTCCTAGGTTTTTGTTGTCTTGGCAGCTCATGCTTCACTTGCGTTTCTTCTTTTGCTTCTTCTGGGTATTAGGCAAATGTCTTCCAACATAAGTGTCACACCCCAACCGATGGCGGAAACATTGGGACGTGGCACTGAGCGAAACAGATTGTCCAGAAGTTTCCATAACAACTAACAATACCAATTATTTAAAGCATCATGTCCCATACCATGACATAAAAGGTAACATAATTATTACAGACAAAATCTAGCCAAATTGTTCTGTTCTGACAACTCAGATTTCAAGTACAGACAATTCGTTTATTCGTTTCTAGACCTTTCCTAGCCTCGATTTCACAGCAAGCAAAGCATTCAAACATCTTAAGCACCTGCCACATACGTTAAAGTAAAAGTCAATACACATAGTGTAAAGGTGAGCATACAAGTTTGATATAGCATAATAGAGTTTGAAATCGTTTACGCATAACCAACATGTACATATGGTGAAATGAAGCACGTAAGTTATCGACATGATCCTATCAATACCAATGATTGCGGGTTGACTGCGCAAGGCAGTTCGTAATGCATGATCACCACTGTGACCCATGTATTTAATTGTCCTTAACAACCCCTGAGTGAACAAGTGCTGAGTCCAAACTATAGTACTATCGTTGCTAAGGCAGGTAGACATCAATCCATGTGTAAACATAACAAACAAGCATTCATTGAGTCACGTATAACATGCAGTAACGGTTAGCACATAAAAGGTGTTTGCGTTGTGTGATTGATGTGATTTGAATATAGGTAACGTATGTAACACCCAAAAGTGCGAAAGCAAAAAGGGTTCGAGTATACTCACAGCGATGATGGATTGAAGGGAGCGCTAGAGTGAAATTAGCCAGATTAAAACGATAGCATAACGATAAGAGATACGTAAATGGGTGAGAGGTGTCAGGGATCGGACGGTACTCCGATCAGATGGCAATCCGATCGGGTAGCCGGTCGATCGGGTGACAATCCGCTCGGATGGTCATCCGATCGGGTGACCTTTCGAGTGGATCGTTTCCTCCTTTGGGAAGGATGTGTTTGTGTATGATGGCTTGACTTTTGAAGTTTTCGTTGTAGCATTTTGAAAACATAGAAGTATCTCTACCTTTCAGGTCGATCGATCGAACGGTCCTTCGATCGGGCGACAATCCGATTGGTTGGACACTTTAGTGAGAACAAGTTCACAGCAGCTTGTCACGCGATCGGATTGTAGTTCGATCGGGTGGCAATCCGTTTGTATTGAACATGTGATGCGCGTGTGGTGTTATAGGTTTTTATGTATATTTTTATCCCTTTTTACACGTTTAGTCAAGTTTTAAATTTATAAAACACGATATTTTACTAACACCAAACACACATATGGGCAAGTGCACCCATCGTGAGTGTAGTATAGTGTTGGCAAGATACCGAGGTCGTCCAAGGACATAAGAGCTTTTAATACCGGTTTATCCTCAACGTCTAATCAAATCAAAAGTTTAGAAAAAGGTTTTTAAACTAGAAAATAAAAACTAAAAATGCTGAAAAATAAAAATAAAAATAAAACCAGATAGACAAGATGAATCACTTGGATCCGACTCGCCTTTAGTGTAACCTTTGATTATTTCCGCACTTTTGCACTTTTTAAGAGATTATCTTAGTTATTGTAGTAGGCCCCTCTTTTAAAGGTGACGTTACCCTCAACCCAGTAGTTTGAGTCAGCAAGGATACAATCCTAAAGGGTTGGATTATTGAAAGATAATTAATTAAGTTATTAATGCGTAATGTGGTAGGCCCCTCTTTTGAAGGTGACGTTACCCTCGGCTAAGTAGTCTGAGTCAGCAGGGATACAGTCCTAAATAGCCGGGTTAATATATTAATAGTAGTTTACATATAAGGGGATCAAGAAATTCGGACCCCCGCCATCCAATACCAGTGGGTATTGAAGGAGATCCTACTAAGCTTGACCCAGGTCCTTGCAGGATCTATACACTGAACAAGGCAAGACTCTTACCAAACCATTCCCTTAACCCCCGACCAGGTAGCCAACATATCTTCATATAGACCGTGGAGATATGAATGGTGTAAATCTTTTATTTTATATAGACAGTAAAATAATGCCAAGACACCACGGACAAATGATAAGGAAGACTCACCTTCAACATAAGAAACTAGTTATTAAAGTCATTAATACATAACCAAATAAAAAGGGCGAAAAGATTAAAAATAAAAAGTATTACACTAAATGCTTGTCTTCACAAAGTGATGTAAGAGACTTATGCAAACATGGCCTTTGATTATCAAGAACTCTTACGATCAATCTTGGATTCCGAGACTACTACACACACTCTATGATGGATGATGGTGGTGGATGATGGTGTTGTGGTGGTGGTGGAGTGTGGGTGAAGTGTGAGAGAGGTGGTTTGCCAAGGGATGATTTGCAAATGAGCCAAACACCCCTATTTATAGCCTGCACAGAAGCCCGGGCACGACCCCGTGTCCACCCATCTTCTCTTTCTTCATTAATTGCAGTTTGTCTGCATTAGTTGACTACGCCACCGTGTGCAGAAGCATATCTGTACTATCAAGATTTTCCTAGATTCTGCGAATCTTAGAGTTGACCATGGCCCCGTGTCCGCTGGGCACTCCCCCGTGGTGGGTGATAGAAGCTTCTACAACTTTGTCTTTTCTGCAGACACTTGGGCACGCCCCCGTGCTCATTCAGCACGGGGCGTGTTCAGCCTTCTGTTCTCTTGTTTTTGCTTGGGAGGATGCTGTCAGGGGGTCGGGCATGCCACGTTTATTCCTTTTCTTGTATTTATGTTAGATTTAGCTGCCTTTTTGCTTCTTTTGTTCATTTGAGCTCATTTAAACCTGAAAATACAAAAGGAAGGCAAAAACACACTTTTTCCAACATTAGTACTAAAAAGGGTTAGTTTTATGCCTCATTTGATGTAATTTATATGTTGCATGTTGCGCACATCAAATACCCCCACACTTGAATCTTTGCTTGTCCGAAAGCAAAATTCTTTATAATGTGGCTGTACACTCCCAAATGGAATGGGTAGAAGAGAAGGTTTTGGGCCTGTCATAGAGTGTCGGGATTTCCAAGATTCTTTATTAAGTTTTATTTTTATTTATTTACAATCCTGTTCGTCATGATTTATTTAAAACATTACATAAGGTAAATTACTTATTAGGGTATAACATGCCTTTTTAAAATTCCATTTATATACAAGTTCACATACCTCACGAGGGATCACTCAACACTCGGCCGAAGATGTATTTTAGTGAAACACTCGAGAGCGGCATGGAACTTACTCCTACCATAAGCTTTCCAATCAATCAATCCTCCTCCTTTTTAACTATACACCTTTGTAAATATCAAGAGGACTTTTGGGGGAAGGGTTAGGCTTGGGTTAAAGGTAGGTGGTTGTGTTAGTGGTTAGTAGAAAAGGGCGAAAGGCGTAAAAAAGCGTCGGTTTTCATAAGACTTTTATTTTTATGACTTTTTATTTAATGAAACATGTCTTCAAACAAAGTTCTTTTTGATAAACTTGTTTGTTTATTTCTTTTGGCTTCATTATCAATTTTTTTTAAGGAAGTCATAAGAAAAACTGAGCTTTGTTACTAAAATAAAGGGTTTAAAATGAAAAAGGGTTTTGGTGGGTAAAAGGGTGTTTGTTTTGTGGGTTAAGAAATGAAAGGGTTTAGGCTCAAAGGGGTTAACTAGGGGGATTTTGGGTAGGTGGTAAAAAAAAATAATGGTGTAGAAATAAAAAGGGTTAGTCCTAATGCCTCCATCATTTACTTACTCGGGTTTAAGTTGGTAAGGACCGGGAATGAATTGTCGTGGCAAGTTCTAGAGTTGTAAGAAACCAAGCGGCTATTCGCACAAGAAACGAAAAATGAGCATTTAGTTTAAAGATGTGTATTTCTATGCTCAATAAAGGCTCAAAACTCACTTTTTGTGAGAATGGGTTTTTATGTGATCAAGTATATATAATCAAATTTTAACTGGATTTGTCATGCCGTTTCATAATTTTCTTATGTTGTTTCTTTTTATCACGACGCTATCGGTTGTAAATTTGTAAAAATATAACCTTTTTTAGAACTTGAAATTCCCAAATTAAACCTAGACAAGTAAAAAAAATGAAAATTTTTTCGAAAAAATTTGGGGTGTTTAGCGGTTCCAATAGAGTTTTGTGTAAGGCTTGTGATTAGGACTTGCAAAAATTCAAGGTTTTAGCATCCCCCCACACTTAAATTACACATTGTCCTCAATGTGTCCCAAAAATAATTTTATAGGTTGATTGAATGTGTAAAAAGATGTGAAAAAGCAAAAATTTATATTACTGCGCGTCTGGACACGGCCCCGTATTCAGATCGCCAGTAACAGAAAATAAAACAAAGTAATAGAAGGCTGGACACGGGGGCGTGTTCAATGAGCATGCCCCATGTCCAGGTACCTAAACTGGGCATTTTTCTGCAGTTTGTTGAGCACGGGGCGTGTTGGATGAGCACGGCCCCGTGCTGAACTTGCTGTAATGAAGAAAAATTGCCGGGTGGCCCTGTTTTTGTGTATGGGGTGTTGGTTCAAGTTTCCCTTGGTATCCTTCACCATTCCGAGTGTGTTTTGTCCATTACAACATCATCCAAACACCAATTTACTAAAACCATCATTCATTCAAATAGAGAAAGTTACATAATAATCCTAATAAGTTAAAATAGGTCAAAAGAGACACAAGAAGTCTAAACCAAGAAGTTCTAGCCTAAAGTTTATTTTATTAGCAAAATTTCCGAAAAGATAATTTTTCTCGGTTGGATATGGCTTAAAGAACTTCTTCCTCCGGATATGGGTCCCTCACACGTCGGCGAGCCACTCTTCTATCTCCCTAGGGAGAAGAAAGGCGGGATCATTGGCATCATTTTGAGGGGTGTAACTTCCACCAGGAATTCTTGCAAATTTTCAAGAGGAGGTTCCGCGGGGATGTCCTCCCATCCGGTAGGATTGTTGACTCCAAGTGCTAGGTTCCAATCCTCTTGAGGGAGGATTGGTTCCATGGGAGGTGTCACAAGAATGTTCAACCTCTGGTGCAAGAGGTTGATTTCTTGAAAACTGTTTTCCAACCCCACCGTAAGATAATTTATACGGTCTATCAGGACCTCCTCTACCGACGTCATTTCATCAAGAGCTTCACGTAATGCCATCACGTAGCGTACGAGAGTTGCTTCAATTGAAGACCTTCTTTTCCTTCGACTGTTTCTGGAATGCGCAGAAGAGGTTCCACTGTTTTGGCTTGACATTCTACGAAAATAAACTGAAAAGAGTTCATTTTAATGAAATAGTAACCTCGGACACGGCCCCGTGCTCAATGAGCACGGCCCCGTGTTCACCTTTCTGCAGATTTTTGGAACAAGGAATCTTGGAGTTTCAAATTATTTTTCCAACTTTTGAAGCATTTTTGAGCAGAAATAACTTAAAACAATGTTGCAAAACTTATTTTTAACAAGATTCCTTGAACAAAAATCTAACAAACATCACAATAAAGCTTGGAATCATGGTGATCTCAAGCTCTAATGGAGGTGTTGAGGTAAAAAATGAAGAAGAAGGTAATGGACAAGAGAGGAAAGGATAAGATGGTTGTTGAGAACCTTCTTTTAGAAAATACCTAGGATGGTATGTGTGAAGATCCCACCAAATCTCTGTCCCTGGAATGGTCCAAATGTGCAGGATTCTTGGCTGCATTTATAGAAAACAACAGCACGCTGCACACAGCCCCGTGTCGGCTGGACACGGCCCCGTGTGCAGGCAGGGTCCTGATACATTTTGTCCGTATTCTAACAAAAAGTCAGAAAGGAATCTTTTGGTGGACACGGGGGCGTGTTGGCCTGGACACGGCCCCGTGTCTAGAGGCTGTTTATGAAGTTTCATCTATTTCTAAGGAATTTATCCGGATCGGGCGGTTCCTTACTGGATGGAACAACCCCAAAGTGCCTGAGATACCTTAATTGCTCTAGATTAAGACGAGAACGCAAGAGGTTGTCGGTGAGGTGATTCCTGTGCTAAATGTAGGTGGACAAGTCCAACCCTTTCCCGGGCTCTCGTTAAACAAGGTGTATGCCGAATCGCTCAGGTCTATGTATGCACCGAACGAAGTTGATGGGGAGTCCTTCATGGCACAATCGACACAGGGACGACTGTCGCTCAAGTCTTCGCTAGAGTTAGAGGTAGTATCGGGAAAAACGAAGTTGTTTTTATTCGAATGTGGTCCCAAAAATTCTTCTTGGGTATCGTCTTGAGATGGAAAGTCTAACTCAAGTTCTTTTAACCAATTAAGAATTAAATCGTCTAGTTGAAATAATTCATCAAGAAGCATTTCTCCTATAAGATTCCATTGAGAGCATTCGAGGGAGATATAAGGATTATTTTTACTTTCGCCCCTCTTAAGGCTACAGGAAAACAATGGGTCTATATAATGGGGCTTATAATTTAGAAAATAACATTCTAAATCTTTATGGCGGCCACCACATATTTGACACCACGTACCATAAGAGTGCCGAAAGTAGAGTTGAAAGAAAATTAGAAACCATCTTTCAATCCTTTTTCACCGTGAATATGTTCAGATCTATGCAAGATCTTCGTTTATTTGTGTGGAAATCGTTTAGATCTAAGTTGTTCTTGGTGGATTGAAGCCCAAACATGAAATTTATAAGAACACCATGATGACATCATCCTAGAACACCTCAAATCTAGTGATTTCACGGTTGAAAGTTAAGATTTAAAAGATAGAAAGGTGTAGGAGTGCGTGTACATTAAGAAAGCACAAGATTTAGGTTGAAAACTTACAAGAATCGCGAGAAATATGAAGAAAAGTGGGCAAGAAGCGCTGGTCGGACGAGAGAGTGCAGAAAAGGTAAGTTTGTGATGTTAACAGGGGTATTTATAGGGTTTCCATAAAAGGAAAGGGGGAAAAGAGGCTGGTCGATCGAGCAGTAACCTGGTCGGGTGGCAGCTCGATCTAGCGGCACCTCGATCGGATGGCAGCCCGATCGGGTGGCAGCTCGGTTGGCTGGCCACTCGATTCGAGTGCACGGCGTGATGGGTTTTGCGATTTCGATTCACGTGTTAAGCGTTGCGATGCGATAGAGTTTCCTATTCAAATTAATTTTAATCCCAACTACTATATCTAACATACAATCATCCTAATTCACTTGCATTTAGCGTTTGCGATTCGATTGCGATTGCGATAGGGTTTCGATTGCGTTTCGCTTAATCACCACATTAGAACATAATTAAACACACACAAGTAACAAATAAGAGGCACACACACGTAAAACAATAGCCATAACACATAATTCGAGCTGCGAGTGCGATTGTGATAAGCGATAAAGCGATAAAATAAGCGATAAACATCGATAGATAGCGAATAAACCTCGATTATTAATAGATACTCCACATAATACAACTAACGTAAACAATAAAATAGGCTAACTACGAGTCAAAGAAGTCAAAACAAGAATTGAGCAAGGAGTAACAGATCGCAATTAGCAATCTTTTCTTCCTTTGACTTCAATCTTGACTTTGACTTTGACTTTCGAAACACGGGGTGTTACAGCCTCCCCCTGTTTAGGGAATTTCGTCCCGAAATTAGGCTTCAGCTGCAACAAACAACTGCGGGTACTTCGCCTTCATGTCGCTTTCAAGTTCCCAAGTGAACTTTGCGCCTCGTTTGCCTTCCCATCGCACCTTCACAATGGGGATGCGCGAGCGTCTGAGCTGCTTGGTTTGGCGATCCATGATTTCGACAGGCTTCTCCACGAAGTGTAGTGTTTCGTTTACTTGGAGGTCTTCCAGAGGCACGAACAGATCATGCTCAGCCAAGCACTTTCTGAGGTTAGACACATAGAAAGTCGGGTGGACGTTGCTAAGTTCCTCCGGTTGTTCGAGTCTGTAGGCCACCTTTCCGATCCTTTCTAGAATCTTAAAAGGTCCAACGTATCGAGGTGCGAGTTTCCCCTTCTTGCCGAATCTGACCACACCCTTCCAAGGTGATACCTTTAGGAGTACATGGTCACCAACGTCAAATTCAAGGGGCTTGCGTCGTCTATCGGCGTAACTTTTCTGACGACTCCGAGCCTTCAGCAAATTGTCTCTTATTTGGAGGATTTTGTCAGTTGTTTCTTGCAATAGCTCGGGACCGGTTAAATGCGAGTGACCAATCTCGTGCCACACAATAGGCGACCGACATCTTCTTCCGTATAAGGCCTCAAACGGTGCCATTTGAATGCTGGAATGATAACTGTTATTATACGAGAATTCGACGAGGGGTAGGTATGCGTCCCAATTACCACCGAAATCTATGACACATGAGAGAAGCATGTCTTCCAAAGTACGGATCGTTCTTTCAGTCTGACCGTCGGTTTGTGGATGGAATGCGGTACTTAGATTAAGCTCAGTACCGAGAGCAGCTTCAAACGTTTCCCACAAACGCGAGGTAAACCGACCATCACAGTCAGAAATGATGTCTCGAGGCGTACCGTGTCGACAGATAACTTCGTTTGTGTAGATTCAGGCTAATCTCTTTACCTTGTAGTCTTCTCGTATCGGCAGGAAGTGTGCTGATTTGGTCAAACGATCGACGATAACCCAGATGCTATCGTGACCAGCGGTCGTACGAGGGAGTTTGGTTATGAAGTCTATGGCTACGCTTTCCCATTTCCACATAGGGATCACGGGTTGCTCAAGCAAGCCAGAGGGTCTTTGGTGCTCGGCCTTAACTTTCGAACAAGTCAGGCACCTTCCAACGTAGAGGGCGATATCTCTTTTCATGCCCGGCCACCAGTACTTGTAGCGAAGGTCCTGGTACATTTTATCGGCACTGGGATGAATAGAATATCGGGATTTATGGGCTTCATCCATCAAAATCTGTCGCAAATCGTTCCGTTTCGGGATCCAAATTCGGTCCAGATTATGGAATATCCCATTCGATTTATTCACTATCTGAGCTCCATCGTGATGAATGCTTTCTTTATTCAGAGTACGCTCGGTAAAACATGCATGCTGGGCTTCGCGAATGAGAGACTCGAGATGATACTGGGCTGGAACATTACGGGTGCTGTGCAGATAGTTTCGTCGGCTTAGAGCGCCGACAACGACATTTGCTTTGCCAAGATGATAACGAATCTCACAGTTGTAATCATTGAGAAGTTCTACCCATCGGCGTTGACGCATGTTAAGTTCTTTCTGGCTGAAGATGTGTTGTAGGCTCCTATGGTCGGTGAAGACCGTACACTTTGTACCATAAAGGTAGTGTCGCCAAATTTTCAATGCAAAAACAACTGCGCCTAGCTCGAGGTCATGGGTTGTATAGTTCTTCTCGTGGATCTTGAGCTAACGAGACGCGTAAGCGATAACCTTGTCTCGTTGCATGAGAACACAACCAAGACCAAGGTTCGAGGCGTCGCAATAGATGATAAAGTCATCGTTTCCGTCGGGTAAAGCAAGGACGGGAGCATTGCAAAGCATGTTCTTGAGGGTTTGGAAAGCAGACTCTTGTTTAGTTCCCCAAACAAAGGATCTGTCTTTATGCGTGAGAGAGGTAAGCGGCACGGCGATTTTAGAGAATCCTTCGATAAATCGGCGATAATAGCCCGCTAGTCCGAGAAAAGAACGGACTTCAGACGGGTTCTTAGGCGTAACCCAACTCTTAACGGCTTCAATCTTCGTGGGATCAACATGAATACCTTGACTATTGACAATGTGACCGAGGAATTGTACCTCCTCCAGCCAAAATTCACACTTGGAGAACTTGGCGTAGAGTCGATTCCCCTGGAGTAGCTCGAGAACCAAACATAGATGTTGCGCGTGTTCGGCTTTCGACCTTGAATAGATCAGGATATCATCGATGAACACAATGACGAAGCGGTCGAGAAATGGTTTACACACGCGATTCATCAGATTCATGAAAACCGCGGGTGCGTTGGTTAAACCAAAAGGCATAACAACGAACTCATAGTGGCCGTAACGGGTGCGCAAAGCGGTTTTGGATATATCCTCCTCCTGGATGCGAAGTTGGTGATAGCCTGAGCGTAGATCGATCTTCGAGAAGCACGTAGCACCTTGTAGCTGATCAAATAAGTCATCGATTCGAGGCATGGGATAGCGATTCTTGATTGTCAACTTATTCAACTCCCGATAGTCGATGCACATCCTGAACGACCCATCCTTCTTTTTGAAGAAAAGGACTGGCGCGCCCCAAAGAGAGGTGCTTGGGCGAATGAAGCCTTTATCAAGTAATTCCTGGAGCTGACTCGAGAGTTCACGCATTTCGGATGGAGCGAGTCGATAAGGAGCTTTAGCAACAGGGTTGGCTCCAGGAATGAGGTCGATACGAAAGTCGATATCATGACTCGGAGGCAATCCTGGTAGATCATCAGGGAAAACGTTTGGAAATTCACACACAACGGGGACATCGATTACACCCGGTCTTCCTTTCATTTCCTTCTCCGCTACTACAATGTTAGCCAAGAAAGCTCTGTATTCCTTGCGGAGATACTTGCTAGCTTGGGTACATGACATGAGCTTGAGACCTTTCGACGCAGTTTCACCATAAACACACAATAAATCACCATTAGCGAGCGAAAATCGAATCATCTTATCGAAGCACACAACTTCAGCATGGTTTTCGCGAAGAAAGTCCATGCCTACTATGATGTTAAAACTTTCGAGTTGCATCAGAATAAGGTCAATTGGGAAGATGTGATTGTTTAGCTCAAGAGTACAATCACGAAGAACAGAATTAACGGCGACGGTTCTTCCGGTGGAAACTTCAACATCGAACATCGAGGGGAGATGGGAGCGCTTACGATTAAGGAGCTTCTCGAACTCAAATGATACAAAACTGTTATCGGCTCCAGTATCAAACAAACACGAAGCATAAATACCATTCACAAGGAACGTACCATTGACCACGTTGTTGTCAGCCTGGGCCTGGCACGCATTGATGTTGAAAGTTCTGGCGCGGGCGGCTTGTTGCTGTTGCTGCTCCTGTTGCTGAGGCTGCTGTTGTTGAGGCTCTTGTTTCACAACCCTGTTCGGGTACATGTTTGCAAAGTGGTTGGGATTGTAGGTCCCCTATTCGTATGGATCTTTCACAGAATTGTCTTTCCAATCAAGAGTGCGGAATCCTCTTGATAAGAATATCACAGAAACAAGTAGAAGAACAGCAAATCACTTTCAAACCGGATCTTTATTGATTATCTATCAACCTGATTACAATCAATCAAGATCCCTAACCAACTTCAAATTCGTCCACCTATGCTCCTCACGTTCACTGGACCGAATAAATCCATGTGAACTGACAACCACCTGTTGTAGACTTCCTGTCCAATTCGCAGTCCATGATGTTTATCCTTGGCCCAAGTAGCAAACCTTGTGTTATATAAACAAGGTTAGGCTTTAGGGTTTAGGTTAATCAGCCAAAACAGTTGTTCGACATTTTTAACGTAACAGACTGATAAAACCGTACAAAATTTTTCAGAAAACAGTGGTTACCAAATTACACCGTTAGAATCGTCTCGAAAAGACGAATCCAATGATATCTAATGTCAAAAACCGAAATCGGGATTTTCCAGAGTTTTTTTTTTTTACCCTAAAAATCCAAGGAATTCAACGTTCCAAACGGTTATGTCTAACGAGCTACGGATCAATTTATATTTGCAAAACACTGAAATTTTATCGACGCTTGCCAAACAAAATTCCACCACTTAATTCCTCTCTTAAATTCGCTGGTTAATCACTTAATTTCGCAGGTCTGTTATGCTTAATCAATTTCGCTGGTTATCTGCTAAATTCGCTGGTCAGTTACTTGTTCAAATTCGCTGGTCAAAGTTCGCGATTACGACGACCTGTAACGTCGCCGAAAACCGCAATAATTTCGCTGAGGAAAATTATCCGGTTACCAAAGTCGCCTTTGGATTTAATATCGCCGGTAAGTTTGCTGGTTAAATTCGCAGAGCATCCAATTTCGCCAGTACAGTTAATTTCGCCACCCAGTATCTTTGGAAACTTAATCTTCTCAGAATTCTGCAGATTTCGTATTAATTTCCTGCAAAATCGAACAAGCAAATCAGCAAACTTTTGACAAATTTCTGATGAACTTAATGAAGAACACGAAAACAGTTTTCGAATCTTCAAGAAATTCAGCCAAAAACTCTTCCAGAAACTCTTCCAGAATCAACCAAAACTTTCCAGAAATCCTGTAAAACACCAAACAAACAAACAGAAGATCAAAACAGCCAACAAATTCGAAAAATTATATCAAAAAATTTCGAAAATTTCAAAACCCTAATTTTTCAGGTTTTCAAAATTTCGAAAATTTCTTCCTGTTTCTCCAAGCACAATTCTGAACCGAGCCTTCAAGAGCCTAATGCTCTGATACCAATTGTAGGTCCCCTATTCATATGGATCTTTCACAGAATTGTCTTTCCAATCAAGAGTGCGGAATCCTCTTGATCAGAATATCAGAGAAACAAGTAGAAAACAGAAACAGCAAATCACTTTCAACCTGGGTTTTCTATTGATTATCCAACTTGCAGTTTACAATCAATTAAAACCCTAACCAACAACAATTTCGTCCAAGTCTCTCAACTCTCACGAAATTACTCTCACACAATGTTCTGGCTGATTAACCTGAACCCTAAAGCCTAACCTTGTTTATATAACACAAGGTTACTACTTGGGCCAAGGTTAAACATCATGGACTGCGAATTGGACAGGCCCAATTCGCCCCACATCCCCATAAGTATGGGTTTGGTTAGCCCAAACATTACAACTAACTATTACAAAGCTAAACCCGCTAACTGTTTATCGTTTATCTAATTACAAGATATCCAAAGACCAAAACTAAGCAGTTGTCACAAACATGCACCAACAAACTCCCCCTTGACAATAGCTTCATAAAATAACTTTGTCTTCAGTCGTCTTGCAATCTTCATGTAGTCTTGCACTGTCTTTGGTCTTTGGATAGCTTCAGCTTCAATAGCTTCTGTCAGCAACAGACTCCCCCTAAGCTGATGCATCCAATCACCAAAGCTTCAAAAACTTTAGCGTTTGAGTAAACTCCAGTTCAGCATATGTATAGTAATCTTCAAACTCTTCAACTTTGTCTGCAATATAGAAAGGAGGTTCTACCATGCATCCAATCAAACTCTCATCTTCACAGCAACTCAGCAACTTCTCAGCAACACACTGCTTCAATCTATTTACTATAAAACAAACATCTCGCGAAACCATAAGAATTTTTCAACATAAGTTAAACAAATTATTATTATTCAAGAGATTTGTCAAACTGTATAACAGATTAAGCATTTTCCAATTTATCACCAACACGCAAAACTTTTTAATCACACACTCTATAACCCGCATGATTTAAAATTTTGAACTCACTTTCTAACACCGTCTCCCCCTATCAATAACAATTCCTCCAAGAATAACAGTTTTCCGTACGTTAAGAATTTTAAACAAAAAAAAAAACACTATTTTTGGATTTTTTATATTTTCTGAAAGCAAGTAAATACAAAAGCAATAAACACTCTATTTTTGTGAGAATCACTGGTAAGAAGATCATATCAGCACAATCAAACTGTTTCACACTATTAGATAATTCTTTATTTAATTTTTCGTGAAAAGCAGTCCAAGACGATTACCAGTATGTTTGTCCTCTTAAACAAAATGCATGAACATTTCAAGTACCATTACCGTATGATACATTAAGGTAATATTATTACTGATATACTAGTGTGTCCCACTTCAGGATATACCCCCACGATCAAGGTATGCACAAAGATTCATCGTAGTAGGTGAGTATACTGAATTCATCCTTTAAGATATCCTGACAATGTCTTGGTCTGCATATAATCTGTTTTATCATGTTTTAATTGCTTAACAATGAACACCCATATAAATACTAATCAAATCCTGGAAATATAAACAACACACTCTATCATGCAAGTATCTTCCCTACCACATATTTCACAAGTCCAATCCAGATTTCTGAAATCTTAACTGGGAATAGGTTGAGAAGAGAACATAATAGATCTTTAGGAGAGAAGGTATAATATACAGATCAAATGAGTTTTTACTCAGCTTGATATAGGTTTATTGGGTTTCTTTTGGGCACTAGAGGGCCTCTTTCGGGTGTATTAGATCTATAGCGCGACAACGTACAACTAGGTCAGCATGTATCTGGATGCAGCAGAAGCTGTCGTTGCCTAGCACCTCCAGGTCAGCATATATCTGGATGCAGCAGAGGAGGTACACGACTTTTTTCAGAGAAGATTTCAGAATCAGATCAAAATTGTGTGTATCGGGACAACATACAGACATTCAAATAGAAATGTGCAAATTCCAAGTGACTTTCTTTCCTGAGGTCATGTACAATTTTAGTTCTGAACAGAAAAACAGCCAAGATATCCCCAGATGAAATAACAGTATAAAGACCCAAAACTTCAGATTTTGGCAATCTATCAACGCAAGATTTAAGGTCATTAAACCATACACCACTGATGTATTCCCCACTCATACTCAGTTCATTTAAGTTTATATCACATTGGTAAGTTGATTATTTCATGCTTTTTGCCTACTGGTACATCATATAATGAAGCTGCTATCACACTTAAGCATTTTAATTTCAATTCAGTGTGACAGTCTAACTTGCCGATGTACTATCATTTCTCCTTTTTCACACAGTGATAACTCATTTTTTATTTTCTATTTTTTTATGTTTTTGATTTTTCAAAAAAAATTTATTTTTGATTTTTAAGAAAAGCAGTAAACTATTTACAAAAATTCTTATGAAAAACCAGTTATTCAGGATTCCTCATCCCGTTGAGTTCAACTAAGTGTTCAAAGCGAGCCCTGTCAAAAGCTTTAGTATAAAGATCTGCCAGGTCATCTAGTGTGTCGACTCAGCACTTTGAACTTCAATTTAAATCAATCAATATAAATATATAACAACAATCTCACATCCCCCTTCTTCATATGCCTGGAGCAGCCATTATCAACATGAGTTGATAATCCTCCTTAGCAGCTCCTGCACATGCCAACTAAGAAATTAGTTAGATTGGGGGACCCAAGCCTTAATGGTCTTGGGTTGTCCAAATTCACCAACCACTGGAACATCCATCCAATATCCATTACTCCTAACTGGAGTCTTGGTTCTCAGACCTGTTGATGGAATTTGATTTTGATTTCCACTAGGTCTATGGTCCTGAGGGTTCCTATTTGTGTTTGGACTATTTGACCTTTGGAAATTTTGATTTGGGTATCTTGAATTTTGATTCCAAGAAGCATTATTGTTGTAATTTCTAAAGCCATTGTTATAAAAAGTTCGACCACCATTATTTTGGTATCGATTTTGATATTGACCTTGACTTCTGAAATTATTAGAATTAAAATTGTTCATTCTTGGTGAACTGCTTCTAGGTCTCTCAAATCTGCCTGGTGGAGATCTAGGCTGAAATCTTGGTTGATTTCTTTGAAAACGAGGAACTTGTGGAGTTCCTTTTCGAGCCTTATCTACACCAACAGCAACATTCTCCGGTTGCTTAGGAGCAGATTTCTTTTGAGAATTTGAGCCTTTCTCCTCACTATCACCTTCCTTCACTGGTAATTTCCCTCTCTGTTTTTCACTAAGTTGTGCTTCACTCTTTTTGTTAGGACAGCAGCTTGCTACATGTCCCTTAACGTGACATTTGAAGCACGATCTCCTTTTCGAAGACTTCTTAGCTGGAGTCTCTGAGGTAGATCCCTTATCAGATGGTGATGATCCCTTGGATGAACCTTGTTCAGTTTGCTTTAATTCAGATTTTTCTATGCTCTTATTTTTAGCAAACTCTACATTCGATTCATTTTCAATAACAGCAGTTTCGTTTTTCATATCACTACCTTGAACAAAATTAATCTTTTTGACAAAAGCTTGATTTTTATTCTTAGGCGGTGAATTTTTCTTTTTAAAAGGTTCCCTGTTATTGTTTTCCTTAGCCTCATCATTCTCAGATCCATCACCTTGACTTGACGTGGATGCGAAACTACTTGGTGTAGATGCCATAAAATCTGCTAGCTCATTTTCACTAGGCAGGAATGAATAGTCATGACTAAGAGGAGGTGGAACTTCATTAAAGCCCTGGAAGCCCACACTGGTCTTGTCATTACTCTTCTTTAACCCACCCATCATGTGTTTCATTACAAAAGACGAATCTCTGAATTGACCTAATTTCTTTTCAAGTTCAACAATTTTGAGTTGTGCATCTGACAACTCTTTGCATTTTTCAGAAATCTCTTTTGTTTTCTCAGCCATCATGTCATGAGCTAAATCTATTACTTGAAGTTTTTCATTTAACTTGCATGTTAAAGCTTCAATTTCAGCTTCATGACCTTTTATCTTTTTCAAGTATGTAGATTCATTTCTTTTAGCAAAAAAGTTTGCTTCTTTTATGTTAGACATCTCACTTACCAGACTTTGGTTTTGTGTTGTCAACCTGGCAACCTCACCCTGTAGTTCACGACATCTCAAACATACTGAATTAGATTGTACCTCTTTCTCATGAACTTCTGAGGTTTCATCAGCAACAACCTGTTCAGCTTCACTCTCTTTCTCTGCTTCATCATTCTCCACTTGAGCTTCAGCATTTTTCACTTCAGATTCAGCATCACTCACAGTAGTTCCAGCCTCATCAACTGGCACTATCTCTGCCATGAATGCCTGAGTGGCACTCTCATTTCCCTGATATCGCTTTTGTAATGCTTCCCACATATCCTTTGAATTAGTGTACTTGTTGAAGGTATGCTTGATGCTATCAGGTAAGGACATTTTAATTGCAGCCAATGCTCTCTTTTCAGCGTCATACTTCCTTTTATCATCCTCTTTCATGTTCACATAGTCTGTTCTACGTTGTCTGCCCTCAAAATCGTGTGTTGGGTTTATGTACCCATCTTCAATGCAGATCCACATGCGTGCATCCTGAGATTCAATGAAAGATTTGAAGTTGTCCTTCCATGTAAGATAATTCTCCACCTTCATCATCTTAGGTGCATTCAATTTTGTCATGTTTGACATTTTAACGCAAACAGAACTGGTAAAACCGTACAAAATATCTTCGAAAACTGTGGTTACTAACTTACACCGTTAGAATCGTCTCGAAAAGACAAATCCAATGATATATAATGTCGAAAACCAAATTCGGGAATTTCCAGAGTTTTTTTTTTTTTTTTTTTTTTTTTTTTTTTTACCCTAAAAATCCAAGTAATTCAATGCCAACAAAAATTCCACCACTTTAAATTCGCTATTAATTTCGCTCAAACAGGTCAATTTCACTGGTCAGTATTCCTCTGTTAAATTCGCTAGTTAGTCAGCTAAGTTCGCTGATCAATTTCCCTGCTAATTCGCTGGTCAATTTCGCCGACCAGCACAGTCGCCGAAAACCGTAGTAATTTCGCTGTGGATAATTACACGGTTACCAAAGTCGCCTTTGGATTTAATTTTGCCAATAACTATGCTGCTCAGTTAATTTCACAGATCAGTCAAGTTCGCCAGATCAGACAAGTTCGCAGATCAAACAAGTTCGCAGATCAGACAATTTCGCCAACCAGTAATTAAGGAAATTCAATCTTTTTCCAAACTTCTGAGATTTTCAAGATTCTGTCAACACTTTCCTGCAGAATCGAAACACCAAAAATATCAGTAATTTCGAAAATCAGTAAGAAACAGAACGAAGAACTTGAAGAACACGAAGAACAATCTTCGAATCTTCAAGCGTTTTCAGCCAAAATCCTTCAAAACAATCAACCACAACTCTCCTGGAAATCCTAAAACCTGCAAAACAGCAATCAAACAAACCACAAGATCAAAACAGCCAAAGAATTCGAAAAATTTTATCAAACCAGTCAAAAAATTCGAAACCCTAATTGTCAGGTTTAACACAAAATTCGAAAATCTTCCTGTTTCTGCAGCAAACAATCCTGAACCGAGCCTTCAAGAGCCTAATGCTCTGATACCAATTGTAGGTCCCTTAATTCGTATGGATCTTTCACAGAATTGTCTTTCCAATCAAGAGTGCGGAATCCTCTTGATCAGAATATCACAGAAACAAGTAGAAGAACAGAAACAACAAGACACTTTCAAACCGGATCTTTATTGATTATCTATCAAACTTGATTACAATCAATCAAGATCCCTAACCAACTCCAAATTCGTCCAAACCCTAAAGCTCTCACGAATTCTCTCTCTAAAACTGTTTTGGCTGATTAACCTAAACCCTAAAGCCTAACCTTGTTTATATAACACAAGGTTTGCTACTTGGGCCAAGGATAAACATCATGGACTGCGAATTGGACAGGCCCAATTCGCCCCACATCCCCATAAGTATGGGTTTGGTTAGCCCAAACATTACAACTAACTATTACAAAGCTAAACCCGCTAACTGTTTATCGTTTAACTAATTACAAGATATCCAAAGACCAAATCTAAGCTGTTGTCACAAACATGCACCAACAGGGATCACCACATGCAAAGCAGACTCTGGCGTTGATCGCGGGTGCCTGAGCCGCTTGTTGGTCTTGAGGAGCAGTGAGAAGAACTTGTTGAGCAGGAGCGGGAGCTGCGGTGTTGCGGGGACCAGTGCGACAATTGGCGGTAAAATGGCCATACATATTGCATTGTACGCAAAATCTGTAGGCGATACCCACTGGATGATGGTAAGTACATGTCGGGCAGACAGGGTGGGGACCGGTGTAAGCATGTTTAGCAGGAGGTGCTTGAGTGACTGGTGCTGGAGCTGATTGGTGTTGTTGTTGCTGAGCTGGTACCGCTTGGAGAGGAGCAGCGGTAGTGACAACATAGTTCTTGTTGCTGGAGTTGCTGTTGTTGTTCTTCCTCTTGCGACGAGAGGACTTTGACGATTGCGGGGCAGCGGTGGTGGTTTCAGCAGATGCGGCGGTGGTAGCTTTATGCAGGTTCTTCGAAGCTTTATCCCAAAAACCAGCTTTGACTCGCTTGTCGTTGATTTCAGCGGCAAGCAGGTAGGTTTCCTCGATTGTTGCTGGCTTTGAAGCATGCACAAAATCTGCAACACAGTCTGGCAGAGCTCGAATGTACTTCTTGATCGTCATGTCAGTAGTCTTGACTTGATCAGGACAAATAATACTGAGCTGCTTGAAGCGAGCGGTTAAAGCAGCGTTGTCACCATCTTTCTGCTTGATGTGCCAGAATTCGTCCTCCAACTTTTGGCGCTCATGGGGAGGGCAGAACTCTTCGAGCATGACGTTCTTCAACTCATCCCACGACAGACCATAAGCTGCGTCATTTCCGCGTTTGTTTCTCTCGGCCGTCCACCAGTCTAAAGCGCGGGACTGGAAGACGCCGGTAGCATTCAGAGTGCGGAGATTGTCTGGACATCCACTCTGACGCAGGGTGACCTCGATCGAATCAAACCATTGAAATAAAGCCATAGGGCCTTCTTCGCCAATGAATTCTTTCGGTCCGCATGCCTTAAACTGCTTGAAGCTAAACCCAGACTTTGGCGAGTCTATCCTTGATTCTTCAGACGATTTGCTCATATTTTCTTACAGCTCACTGACGACTTGAGGTACGAACTTTGCCATTTGCTTGGCAACCATAGCGGCGAGGCGTTTATCTGCTTGCTTTCGACGAGCAGCTTGAGTAGCGCGAGATCCAGATGACGACATTGTCTGCAACAGACATCGCCACAAGACTCAACACAATATAATCGAATCTCACCTCACATGCCTAATACTACTAAAGCTCAGGAACACGTATAATCACATAGGCACATAGGCACATAACCACAGATTCACATAAGCACAGAAGCACATAAGCACGTATAGCACAGAAGCACAGAAACACGCTATATTTTGCACGTATTCACCTTCTCCTATTGCACATAAACACATGAAGCAGTCAGAATACATAAACCTATCATTCAAAGTCCGCGAGCATTCGAGAATAGCGATTGCGATCACACATCGAGTAGTATGGCGTAAGCGGCCAGCGATTCGAGATAGACGTGTAGTGTGGTTCGTGTGTGTCGAGCGAAGCGAAGGGCGAAAAGCGAATAAACCACCAAAATCGAAGCATATAACAGTAAATCCACGTAAAACACACATAAAATCGACAAATATCAGAGTCAGCAGTTGCGGGCTCAGAATCGAAACACATAAAAATTAGCGAAAATGCGAGATCAAAATCGAGTATAGATTGTCCAAGGCTGGATGGACATTGACTACCCAAAGCGATTCAACTATTCACAAGGACCTTCAGCACACACTTTGGCCTTTGGGACTATGCTCTTGCCTCGAATTTAGGCGAATGGCACTCATCCTTCCAGTTACGGTGTGACTTCAAGTCGTTGGAGTCCGTCAAGACTTTGGTGAGAGTTTTGTAAAACAAAAATAGGGCGGAATAAGTCGTCAAGGTTCGGGTTTCACCCCCAACTTAACAACTTTGTTCCTGTTTTGGTAAAAGTAGAGACGGAAATTTCGCGTTAAAGTACGGATTTCACTCCTGATTCAACGCAAATTCTCGTGTTTTATAGATAAAAACAGATCAAAGAAGCAATTGAGTCGAGAGTTGCGGCTTTCACACCTACTCTCGACCAAATCACTCGTTCATTTTCGAATAATAGTGTGCAGTGATAGTTTAGCGTGCGCGAGAATAGCGGAATATAGCAAATAAGCTCGTACCAAACCCCGAAGGATTTGTACAAGTCGGTCTGTTGGTTCCTAAGTATAGACTAGGTCGTTTCTAAGACGTCGACCCGGACAAGGTCGAGTCTTGCCTAATTCCCTATAGTTATGGCTCTGATACCAATCTGTCACACCCCAACCGATGGCGGAAACATCGGGGCGTGGCACTGAGCAAAACAGATTGTCCAGAAGTTTCCATAACAACTAACATTACCAATTATTTAAAGAATCATGTCCCATACCATGACATAAAAAGTAACATGATTATTACAGACAAAATCTAGCCAAATTGTTCTGTTCCGACAACTCAGATTTCAAGTACAGACAATTCGTTTATTCGTTTCTAGACCTTTCCTAGCCTCGATTTCACAGCAAGCAAAGCATTCAAACATCTTAAGCACCAGCCACATACGTTAAAGTAAAAGTCAATACACATAGTGTAAAGGTGAGCATACAAGTTTGATATAGCATAATAGAGTTCGAAATCGTTTACGCATAACCAGCATGTACACATGGTGAAATGAAGCACGTAAGTTATCGACATGACCCTATCAATACCAATGACTGTGGGTTGACTGCGCAAGGCAGTTCGTAATGCATGATCACCACTATGACCCATGTATTTAATTGTCCTTAACAACCCCTGAGTGAACAGGTGCTGAGTCCAAACTATAGTACTATCGTTGCTAAGGCATGTAGACAGTAATCCATGTGTAAACATAACAAACAAGCATTCATTGAGTCACGTATAACATGCAGTAACGGTTAGCGCATAAAAGGTGTTTGCGTTGTGTGATTGATGTGATCTGAATATAGGTAACGTATGTAACACCCAAAAATGTGAAAGCAAAAAGGGTTCGATTATACTCACAGCGATGATGGATTGAAGGGAGCGCTAGAGTGAAATTAGCCTGATCAGAACGATAGCATAACGATAAGCGATACGTAAATGGGTGAGAGGTGTCAGGGATCGGACGGTACTCCGATCGGATGGCAATCCGATCGGGTAGCCGGTCGATCGGGTGACAATCCGCTCGGATGGTCATCCGATCGGGTGACCTTTCGAGTGGATCGTTTCCTCCTTTGGGAAGGGTGTGTTTGTGTATGGTGGCTTGACTTTTGAAGTTTTCATTGTAGCATTTTGAAAACATAGAAGTATCTCTACCTTTCAGGTCGATCGATCGAACGGCCGTTCGATCGGGCGACAATCCGATTGGTTGGACACTTTAGTGAGAACAAGTTCACAGCAGCTTGTCACTCGATCGGATTGTAGTCCGATCGGGTGGCAATCAATTTGTATTGAACATGTTTGAAAATTGTTTAAGTGTTGAGTTCAAAACATCACAGGGTCGGATGGTCAGTCGATCGGGTGGCAACCCGATCGGGCGGCATTCCGTTCGATGATCAAAACTCTTGAAGTTGGAAATAAAGTTTAAGTGTGGGACCCAAGGTGCAAGCCGATCGGGTGGCAACCCGATCGGGTGTCTATCCGATCGGACAACAGTCCGATCGGGCGACACTCCGTCCTGGTCAACCTGATCGTCTTCTTCCTTGGTTGTTTTGATAGTTTTGTAGTTTTATCAAGACGGTGTGACAACATGCTAATCAACAGAACCCCATCTTGACTCTAGTGGCCCGATCGAACAGGAATCACCCAAGTTCAACCAGTTAACCGGTTCAAGACGGTTGTTCTTGGTTAACCCGAAATCCATTGTCTCGTCGGTAGAACTCAGATCTTGAACCAACACATCACCAAGAAGGAGTAGAAGGTTAGAACAAGGTCCGATTCTATCGGTTTTGAGTGCACTGAGTGTAAAAGAGTTGAAAGAAAATTAGAAACCATCGTTCAATCCTTTTTCACCGTGAATAGGTTCAGATCTATGCAAGATCTTCGTTTATTTGTGTGGAAATCGTTTAGATCTAAATTGTTCTTGGTGGATTGAAGCCAAAACATGTAGTTCATAAGAACACCTTGATGACATCATCCTAGAACACCTCAAATCTTGTGATTTCACGGTTGAAAGTTAAGATTTTAAAGATAGAAAGGTGTAGGAGTGCGTGTAGATTAAGAAAGCACAAGATTTATGTTGAAAACTTACAAGAATCGCGAGAAATCTGAAGAAAATTGGGCAAGAAGCGCTGGTCGGACGAGAGAGTGCAGAAAAGGTAAGTTTGTGATGTTGACAGGGGTATTTATAGGGTTCCATAAAAGGAAAGGGGAAAAAGAGGCTGGTCGATCGAGCAGTAACCTGGTCGGGTGGCAGCTCGATCGAGCGGCACCTTGATCGGGTGGCAGCCCGATCGGGTGGCAGCTCGGTCGGCTGGCCACTCGATTCGAGTGCACGGCGTGATGAGTTTTGCGATTTCAATTCGCGTGTTGAGCGTTGCGATGCGATAGAGTTTTCTATTCAAATTACTTTTAATCCCAACTACTATATCTAACATACAATCATCCTAATTCACTTGCGTTTAGCGTTTGCGATTTGATTGCAATTGCGATAGGGTTTCGATTGCGTTTCGCTTAATCACCACATTATAACATAATTAAACACGCACAAGTAACACATAAGAGGCACACACACGTAAAACAATTGCCATAACACATAATTCGAGCTGCGAGTGCGACTGCGATAAGCGATAAAGCGATAAAATAAGCGATAAACATCGATAAATAGCGAATAAACCTCGATTATTAATAGATAATCCACATAATACAACTAATGTAAACAATAAAATAGGCTAACTACGAGTCAAAGAAGTCAAAACAGGAATTGAGCAAGGAGTAACAGATCGCAATTAGCAATCTTTTCTTCCGTTGACTTTAATCTTGACTTTGACTTTGACTTTCGAAACACGGGGTGTTACAATAAGGACCAAATAATTGTGTCTCCACTTTACTTCGTTGTCCTGACCATAACTTGAGCAATGTAATCTGTGCAATTTTAGAGGTAAAATTCTTTGCATAGACTTCACACTGTGGATCACTCCTGATATGCGTCCTTCCCAGTAGCTTTATGTCATTTTCTCCAAAACGCATTAAATCTTTCACGTCAGTAACCCTGTACTCTTCGTTTGCACAAACTATCACCGCTTGATCAGTAACGGGATCATACATCCAGAATTGTAAATCCTTTAAACTGTTGTCTGGAAGCTCCTTCAGTAATGGAACAGTCTTTGTTTGCTTTGTAGGAGGCCACATCACTGTCTTAAATGGCGTATTGGTGGAAGGATCTATGATATCTTCATGCTCCACGACAAACGATTGTGCCAATTTCATATCCCTGAAATTCACTTGTGCTTGTTTTTGCAATTTGTTATAGAAGTTCCATCCAATCTTGCAATTGTGATCCCTGTACTGATCATGATAAGGAGCTTGACTCAGCTCCCGAAGATCTACTGTCGTCCATGACTCGAAGGCATCAGAATGGTTGTAGTACACATCAAATGTATCCTTTTCAGTAGTGACTACATATCTATCTAGCTGGTCTTGATAACCAAAATCCCTTTTAGCACCCATATTCCTCATAATTACTTCCTTTTGCTTCTTTTTCTGATTAGTAGTACTAGGAGGATTCTGAATGTATCGATCAATCGCTTCCTCGTGTTCTTTATCCATTTGAGCTTTCTCAGCAGCAGTGTATTCCTTAGGAGGCTCAGCAAACTCCTTCAGAAACTTTCCGTCTAACTTTTGCTTGAGATCCATAACCACCGCTGTAAGGGATCCAAGATTTTTCTCAAGCTCGTGAATCTGCTGATTTTTGTGGGTTATTTCTTCCATTAAGCTTGCAATTTGGACATCTTTGAAGATCTTATCCTTCTCCAGAGCAGTGATCCTCATCATCAGAACTGAAACGTCATTATCTTCAAATAATTCTTCACTATCATGGCTACTAGACACTTCACGAATTCTTTCCTGGTTTGGCTCAGTAGCTGCTGCAGCTTCTCTTGCAGCCTATTACAACAACTCCGCAACTTTCAACACATCAGCGTTAGATGGAGTGTTGCTTGACCCTTCACCTGTCTTGGGAACTTGCATATACATTGCTGCTCTTGGGTTGGATATAAACTCAATTATTGCTTCCCTCACAGGAGTTCCAGAAACACGAGTAGGTGGTCGTTCAGGACCTACAGGCATGGTCGGTTCTGGGTTTGATCTTGTTTCATCAGCTATCTCACGGGTGATCCTAGGATCTCTTGTCGCAACCCCGACCCCTGCCCCGGGAGCGGGCGGCCGCGGTTACTCAGAGCGCGTGATATCAGTGTTTATTAATTTGGCAGCGAAAATGAGACATCAGGACTGTAGTTAGGAAATATTTATCAGAGTTTAAAACACCAAAATTTTTATAATAAATAATGGGATAAAACCCAAATTTTCATTACAATATATTGGTAGGGATAAACCCTTAGTTATTGAATTCAAAATCTCCTTTTTATTTAGGTAACTTTTATAGCCACATCTTTAAGCCTTCAGTGCTCTCCAGCTGGCTTCTATTAGCTTCACATTAAGTTACTTGAAACGCGTTTTAAAAAGGTTTTATCAGCAAGAAATATTGGCGAGTGCATCCCAGTTTAATCAAAACAATGTTGATAACTTTATAGTATTAAGATTTACAATGTCTATATCTATCTAATTATTCAATACAGCATTGCTACTGGGCAACCTTTGTCCCCCGTGCTTGCGGTCATGCTACTATTCGCAATAGTAGCGAGTTTCAAGTAATGTATATAAAACCCCACATATTGATGATAATTGTAGATTCACCAAACACTTAATCACTGTAAGTATCTTAATAAACATTTAGGGTTTTGAAAATATTTGAATAATGACTCAAAAGGTTTATAAAAAGAGATTTTACTCACTTTGCTGACTTAAATAATAATATAGCTTCCTGATGATTCTTCTGGTTATTATCTATTAAAAATTAAACAATGCACACGTGTTAGTAAGATAACCCAAATACATTAGCCATACAACACGAGAAAGAACTCCAACGAACTGAGTTAGGCAGAGCCTTGACATGCGTTACGGAGCCCTAGATCAATCGGGTAGGGTAACAAATACGTGATCGGGGGTTATAATACTTACAACGAGGAAGAGCTTCGCTTTTTAGGGGTATTATTCCCGAGAGTTTAGACTATCAAAGTGTAACACCCAGAAAATACAATTTTTTTTTATTTAAAAATTCAATGTAGTGATAAAGAAATTTGGTTAATATAACACTCTATGTAACTTGGAATAAAGTATAGGGGTCAATTATAGCAAACTTGAAACAAATTTGTTTTAATTAAAACACCAGACACCAAAACACACACTTTAAGTGTGTGTTCTGGTCGAACTCTCCAGAGAAGCCAGGGGCTCCCCACATCAAACCCTAACTAGCTCAAAAATTGACAAATTGAAGGGCCAAATCAGTCCCAAATCGATATCCAAGCATAAATTAGTGATCACCTAAGTGTAGTGATCATAAGGTATGTCAAAATTTACAATTTGGTTTCATCTCAAATTCTTGATGATTTGTGAAAATCGAAATTTGGGCTTGATTATTTGATGTTTAGATTAGATTAGCAATAAAAACATGTCTACGAGTAAACCCTAGTCAATAACATGTCGAATTAGTGTTTATTTTATGAAATTCATGATAATCCATTGATAAGTTAAATGGGTTTTGTAAAAATAAGACGAACACAAGAATCATGACTATCAAAAGTGGTGTTACTTGATTTCTATGAAATGATTCTAAGATTACTATGCATGCTTGACATAATGGAATTGAATTATGTGTTTATATTGTGCAAAATTAACAAGTTATGAACTTGATTTTAAATATGTAAAATTATGCCCGTTAGGTGTTCGTTAAAATGCCTAAATGAAAGATAATTGTTGAAAATCGGACAAAAACGCATGTTTGATGGATATGGAAAATTATGCGTTAAGACTTATAAAAAGGGTTCTAAACGGTTTGTGGATTGAACTCTTTACGCAAGGAAACCGGGTCTTCAAGCGGACAAGCCAGAGCGGACACACGCTTGAAGGGAACGCTTTAAAGGTACGCGACTTGTCGTCTCTTTACATTTATGTAGACAAGCGTAGTCGTAAATATGTTTAATGTTGATATAGCGAAAATGGTTGCGTTTGGTAAGGCAATGAAGTGATGGAATTCACTCGATAACCAAACGGGTCAAAACGAATGGTTAAAGTATGTTTGGAATGTCAATGAAGTGATGTGACTCACTCGACAACCAAACGGGTCAAAATAGATAGCTAGATATGTGTAACGTTGATGTAATGAAAATAGTCGTGTTTAGAATGTACATTAAGTGATGAAATTTCACTAGATAAAGAACGAGTTAAAATAATGGTCGAAATGGTAGTGATTGAAGTGACTTGAACGTCACTCGTTAAATTTGAGTTATAAGAACGTAAACCATGGAATGGAGATGATACACTAAGATGGACAAGCCCGGGAATGGGTAATTATGGTTGGAAAATCAATGACGTTGAATTATGCAGGTATGTAACCTTGTTCCGTTACATTATGTTAATTAGAATTACGGTCGTTTGAAATTGTGTTTTTAAGACAAGATATTCGTTAATAAAAGTGACGAAGATCACTATTAGATAAACGAGTCAAAAACTTGATTAGAAAATGTTTGGTAGTCATTGGAAATGGAGGATTCCATAAATGAGCCAAACAGGTCGATTAATTGTTTAGTAGATAGTAAGAATGTGTTTTGAATAGCTTATGGCGATGGTGGATCACAAGAGTGTAAAACCATAGACTTGGTATTGATACGCTAGTGATCGTAAGCCCCGGATGATGGGTAAATAAGATTAGAATGCCAAAGAATAAGTTGGCGAACAATTTGCACACATAGTTAATGGGTCGAATAATCGAAACAAGGATTTTGTGGGCCATTCGTTCATAATCCGGGTTTCGATAAGTGAAATTTATATGGTTAGATCCGTAATTTTAATACGGACATATAGGAAAAAGAATCGGCTAAAACGGATATGTAAATAAAAAGTTATGAGGAATTAAGCGAAAAAATATATATATAAGAAGGCTGAGCTGGGCGAACCGTGGGTCACGGTCCTGAACCGTGACTCACAGTCTGGCAATTCTGTTTAGAGCTGGGCGAACCGTGGGTCACGGTCCTGAACCGTGACTCACAGTCTAGCAGTTCTGCTTTGAGCTGGGCGAACCGTAGGCCACGGTCCTGAACCGTGACTCACAGTTTGGCAGTAATTTGTTTGTTTTTCATTATTTAAGCAATAGAACTCGTTTTTGCTTAATATTAAGATGTCAAAACTAACGATTAATGTGGTTTTGACCATAGGTGATGCTCGTTTGTTGTGGATGTTGATCAAGCAAGGGAATCAAGAACCGAACACAAGTTTTGAATGCTTCCGCGCTAATCTAATCTAGTTTAAAACATGTTGTTTTGTAAACTCTTTTGAATATTGAATATTTTAATCTAGTTATTCGACTATGTTTAAATACTATAATGACGTACATCTTAGTTATTAACTAAGTTTTGTTGGTCATGTATTTCGAATTTAAATAGTCCGTATTTTATGGTTATAAAACGAAACTATAAGACGAGTGTTACAAGTTGGTAATCAGAGCTCAAGTTTGTTGACAAAGTGTGTTCGGTTCAAGCTTGATCAAACATCCTGTAAGAATTAGTCATTTAGTAAATTTTTATTTGCATATTAGAAAAAGGAAATTGATTTGATGTGCACGGGAAGAGCGTGTTAACACACACAAACCCGGAAAGTTCATTAAACATGAATGGTTTATGCAAGTGGTAAACTTGGCTAAACCAAAGCGAATGATGCATATGTTGTAAAACGAAATGTTTTATAGTGACATAAACATTACAGATTCGAGATGTCTAGTGTTGATAAAAGATGATTAGGTAGTATAAACCATAACCATAGATTGATTATAAAATAAGTACTTATGAAATAAGTATATTTGGATGCCTCGTATGATAATACGGGCAACATCGAATAGCAAGATTGATAATAAATTGGAAATGTTCGAATGATATGATAACCGCATCTGAAGATGACGGGAGATAAATAATCTAGATGGAGGAAGGTTCGGAAGCATGACAAAGAACATGCTAACAAAGAACTTAAATCAAGTGATGACTTGAGGCAACGGATTACATCAGGGCGAGTATCAATCAGGTACACGTTATAAATTACGATAAGACAAGTAGAATGTGATAATTCACATAATGAACGATAGTTGCATATGGGCATATATGATTAGTGAAATGAATAAATTATGTAAAAGAAATATTTATATATATAAGTATATATATAAATAAATAATGGCGAGTATGTGAAACCGAGGTAAAAGTAATCTCGATAGATATTGCAATGGAAATGAGTATGCGTGCACTCGAACACGGAATTTGCAATAATAATAAATGGTGAAGACAAGGTTATGGACTTGGCCAAACCAAATAAAACATGTAGAAACATCGTCTATATTGATAAACGATGTGGGTAAATTCCATACAACAACATGGAATAATAAAATAAAATGAATTGGTTATGTTATTGTGACAATGGATTAAGGTCAAAAATGAGAAATTAAGGCTCGGACAGAAATATCCCCGAGAAAGAAGCTAAAGAGATAATACGTATTATTCACTGCTGTGAATAATGAAGTATCAATAAATGTGGATTTAGAAACTTGGGTAGGGGTAACTATCCAAGTAACATATTATTCATCAAATCCTTGCGAGGAAGAACGATAATCACATTGATGGGTGTGATTGTATAAAAGATCGGTAAAAGGAACGTTTTAAAAGTGTTGGAATGAAAGCGAGTAAACCACAAAAGCCGTATAACAATAGCAGTGGTTTTACCAAATAAGGCTTAAGAAATGAACCGTCGGGACATTGATAAAAGAGACGGATCTAAGGGTTATTAACAAAAGAAAGAGAGTGTTCGAATCAAATAAGTAAAATGTTTAATAATAAAGGAAAAACGCAAGTTGGGTAATGCAAACATATTACATTAAAATAATGAGCCCGAGGGATGGGACAAGAATTAAAGTAAATGAAAATACAAACCGACTAATAAGAATGCGAAGGCGTGGGGATAAAGTTTGACTATCATAAGTGATGAAATTCATACGGACAAGTCAAACGGATTGAATAAAGAACAAAGGACTTGGTCGAATAAAAGCGAAGAAATTCGCTAAGACGACCAAACGAATTAAAACAAAGTCTAAATACATACCGGAATGGTTGCTTTGATGATGACTTCGGTAAAATACCTGATAGATGGGTGGGATTTTGAGTATATGCGTAAACCAAGAGACGGGGACGCGGATTATAAAGTCAAAAGACTCGGATTTATGAGTTATGACTAAAAGAATAATAAAATTTTGCAAACAGAATTTCGATAGGGATGTTCAACTATTTCGAGGTTGGACGAGTTAAATAAAGAATGAAGTTTGACTGTCATAAGTGATGTATTCACAAAAATATGTCAAACTGGTCAAATAAAGTATAAATACTTGATAGTCCAATAAGCGTAAACCGAATAATGAAAGCGCGAAATATTAATGAACCTATGGGATAGGTCGTAAAAGAGTATAGAAATGAAAACACAAACCAGTGAAACCGAAGAGTTACAAACACTAAGATAAAGAACCCGGGGAACGGGTTGAAAGGAAATAGAGGCGTAAGCCAAATAACGGTAAGCGGAAAACAAACCGACGTGTAAATGACGTAAGAAGTCATAGAGTCGGAAGATTAGTTAAAAAAAAAGAAAACGAATGTAGCCTAAGACAACGGTCAAGGTCCATAGAATTCAAGAATGAAAATGAACGATTTCTAAACTTAAAAAGGTAAAAGATCTAATAAAATAGCCTACGAGGCTAAGTGTAGGAACCTACGGGTCGATAATGTAAAGCGTGGGAACTAGTGATGATTCCCCGCGTAATAATACTAATGGAAAGGAATAAACCTTTAGTCGTCAATTCCCCGATGAGAGTAATTGACATAAGTTAAAGAGAAAAATGTTAAACTAAAATTCATTTTTAGTCAAAAGCGACGATTTAACAAAACATAAGAAGTATTAGATCAGGAATTCACATAAGGCCGAGGATGGCAATGTGGTACACCCAAATGACGGGGTATGAAGTAACGACGACTAATCCATCTAGCCGGAAAAACCATTCGAAGTCAAAGAAAGGTTATGAACTATGTAAAGCGCTCGTCAATATAAGATTAGCGTGAAGTAAACATGTTGACAGGCTTAGTGACCGAGTGATCAAATAACAACTCGGTCAAATAGACGAATAAGATAAGAAATACATGATAAAAGTACGGCCCATGAGGCATTGCACATGGAAGACGTACACGTCAATACAAATGATGACTATAGACCGAAAAGAAGGATGCCTTAAAAACGAAACTAAGTTCGTTTGGTTTAAACCAATAAACTACGTAAGAAAGGTTTCGGGGACGAAACCTCTTTAAGGGGGGTAGACTTGTAACACCCAGAAAATACAATTTTTTTTTATTTAAAAATTCAATGTAGTAATAAAGAAAATTGGTTAATATAACACTCTATGTAACTTGGAATAAAGTATAGGGGTCAATTGTAGAAAACTTGAAACAAATTTGTTTTAATTAAAACACCAGACACCAAAACACACACTTTAAGTGTGTGTTCTGGTCGAACTCTCCAGAGAAGCCAGGGGCTCCCCACATCAAACCCTAACTAGCTCAAAAATTTACAAATTGAAGGGCCAAATCAGTCCCAAATCGATATCCAAGCATAAATTAGTGATCACCTAAGTGTAGTGATCATAAGGTATGTCAAAATTTACAATTTGGTTTCATCTCAAATTCTTGATGATTTGTGAAAATCGAAATTTGGGCTTGATTATTTGATGTTTAGATTAGATTAGCAATAAAAACATGTCTAGGAGTAAACCCTAGTCAATAACATGTCGAATTAGTGTTTATTTTATGAAATTCATGATAATCCATTGATAAGTTAAATGGGTTTTGTAAAAATAAGACGAACACAAGAATCATGACTATCAAAAGTGGTGTTACTTGATTTCTATGAAATGATTCTGAGATTAGTATGCATGCTTGACATAATGGAATTGAATTATGTGTTTATATTGGGCAAAATTAACAAGTTATGAACTTGATTTTAAATATGTAAAATTATGCCCGTTAGGTGTTCGTTAAAATGCCTAAATGAAAGATAATTGTTGAAAATCGGACAAAAACGCATGTTTGATGGATATGGAAAATTATGCGTTAAGACTTATAAAAAGGGTTCTAAACGGTTTGTGGATTGAACTCTTTACGCAAGGAAACCGGGTCTTCAAGCGGACAAGCCAGAGCGGACACACGCTTGAAGGGAACGCTTTAAAGGTACGCGACTTGTCGTCTCTTTACATTTATGTAGACAAGCGTAGTCGTAAATATGTTTAATGTTGATATAGCGAAAATGGTTGCGTTTGGTAAGGCAATGAAGTGATGGAATTCACTCGATAACCAAACGGGTCAAAACGAATGGTTAAAGTATGTTTGGAATGTCAATGAAGTGATGTGACTCACTCGACAACCAAACGGGTCAAAATAGATAGCTAGATATGTGTAACGTTGATGTAATGAAAATAGTCGTGTTTAGAATGTACATTAAGTGATGAAATTTCACTAGATAAAGAACGAGTTAAAATAATGGTCGAAATGGTAGTGATTGAAGTGACTTGAACGTCACTCGTTAAATTTGAGTTATAAGAACGTAAACCATGGAATGGAGATGATACACTAAGATGGACAAGCCCGGGAATGGGTAATTATGGTTGGAAAATCAATGACGTTGAATTATGCAGGTATGTAACCTTGTTCCGTTACATTATGTTAATTAGAATTACGGTCGTTTGAAATTGTGTTTTTAAGACAAGATATTCGTTAATAAAAGTGACGAAGATCACTATTAGATAAACGAGTCAAAAACTTGATTAGAAAATGTTTGGTAGTCATTGGAAATGGAGGATTCCATAAATGAGCCAAACAGGTCGATTAATTGTTTAGTAGATAGTAAGAATGTGTTTTGAATAGCTTATGGCGATGGTGGATCACAAGAGTGTAAAACCATAGACTTGGTATTGATACGCTAGTGATCGTAAGCCCCGGATGATGGGTAAATAAGATTAGAATGCCAAAGAATAAGTTGGCGAACAATTTGCACACATAGTTAATGGGTCGAATAATCGAAACAAGGATTTTGTGGGCCATTCGTTCATAATCCGGGTTTCGATAAGTGAAATTTATATGTTTAGATCCGTAATTTTAATACGGACATATAGGAAAAAGAATCGGCTAAAACGGATATGTAAATAAAAAGTTATGAGGAATTAAGCGAAAATATATATATATAAGAAGGCTGAGCTGGGCGAACCGTGGGTCACGGTCCTGAACCGTGACTCACAGTCTGGCAATTCTGTTTAGAGCTGGGCGAACACGGTCCTGAACCGTGACTCACAGTCTAGCAGTTCTGCTTTGAGCTGGGCGAACCGTAGGCCACGGTCCTGAACCGTGACTCACAGTTTGGCAGTAATTTGTTTGTTTTTCATTATTTAAGCAATAGAACTCATTTTTGCTTAATATTAAGATGTCAAAACTAACGATTAATGTGGTTTTGACCATAGGTGATGCTCGTTTGTTGTGGATGTTGATCAAGCAAGGGAATCAAGAACCGAACACAAGTTTTGAATGCTTCCGCGCTAATCTAATCTAGTTTAAAACATGTTGTTTTGTAAACTCTTTTGAATATTGAATATTTTAATCTAGTTATTCGACTATGTTTAAATACTATAATGACATACATCTTAGTTATTAACTAAGTTTTGTTGGTCATGTATTTCGAATTTAAATAGTCCGTATTTTATGGTTATAAAACGAAACTATAAGACGAGTGTTACACAGAGAATTAGAGAAAGAATAGAATTTTGAACGTTTGAGAAATGAGGCCGAAGGCCTCTATTTATTGCCCGACCGAAGGCGGCTCGTGCCCCGCGACGCCCCACCCCTTTCTCCCTTCGCGGCTCGCGAGAGGCTAGGCAGGTCCTAGCCTTGGTTAGTCAGCGAATATAGCTTTGACAAGTGGCGAAACGTGGCGCAATGCATTGTCCAGCAAGTAAGAGCCGTCGTGCCCCGCGACAGACCTGAGGATACCGGGTCGCGGCCCACGAGAAGGTAGATTATTTGTTTTTATTTGATTTTTATAAATATAAATGCATATTAGGCCTGTTAACGAGTATATGGGGTATACTAGGGACGTTTAGAGGTGTTTTAAGGGTTTTTAGGAGGGTTGTTATATCCTCCCCACCTTGATTTAAATCCCGTCCTCGAGATCTACTGGAACAGGTGTGGATATTTCCTTTGCATCTCTGATTCGAGCTCCCAAGTGTATTCTGGTCCTCTCTTGTAATCCCATTTCACTTTGACCAGAACTAATCTCTTGTGTTTGAGATTCTTGATATTTCTATCTTGAATCTGTAGCGGTTTCTCTACAAACTTAAGTTTCTCATTTACTTCTATGTCCTGAAGAGGTATCACTAAGGATTCGTCAGCTAAGCACTTTTTGAGGTGACATACATGAAATACATCATGTATTCCTGCCATTTCCTCTGGCAGTTGTAGCTGATAAGCTACTGGTCCTATTCTTTTGATAATCTCAAAAGGTCCAACATACCTGGGGCTTAGCTTTCCTCTTTTAACGAATCTGACTACTAATTTCCATGGAGAAACTTTTAATAATACCTTGTCTCGTACTTGAAATTCCAACGGTTTCCGTCTGTTATCTGCATAACTCTTTTGACGATCTCGTGCTGCTTTTAGTCTTTCCTTGACTTGAATATACTTGTCCGTTGTTTCTTGTACTATCTCTGGTCCAAATAGTTTCTTTTCTCCAATTTCTGCCCAACAGAATGGAGTTCGGCACTTTCATCTATAAAGTGCTTCAAATGGTGCAACATTAATGCTAGTATGATAGCTGTTATTGTAGGAAAATTCTATTAATGGTAAATGATCGTCCCAATTTCCTCTGAAATCAATTACACAGGCTCTAAGCATATCTTCCATCGTTTGTGTTGTCCTTTCGCTTTGTCCGTCCGTTTGAGGATGATAAGCTATGCTTAGATTTAGCCTGGTCCCCATTGCTTTTTGGAAACTTGTCCAAAAATGAGATGTAAAACGGCTATCTCTATCATATACAATAGATAAAGGAATTCCATATAATGAAACTATTTCATTTACATATAACTTGGCTAATTGTTCCATACTGAAAGTTTCATTCATTGGTAGGAAATGAGCAGATTTGGTCAATCTGTCTACAATCACCCAGATTGTATCATTACCTTTTCGTGTCTTGGGTAATTCGGTAACAAAGTCCATTGTTATCAATTCTCATTTCCATTATTGGCATTTCTAATTGCTGTAATAATCCTGAGGGTGTTTCTGATGTTCAGCTTTAACCTGTGAACATGTTAAACACTTAGCAATATAGTTTGCTATATCCTTTTTCATTCCTATCCACCAGAATTCTTCCTTAAGTCTTGATACATCTTATCACTATCGGGATGTATCAAATACTTAGACTTATGGGCTTCTTCTAAAATTTGGTTTCTTAGGTTTCCTTGTTTGGGTATCCAGACTCTTTTCTTATGGAATCTCCAAATTCCATATGTTCCTTTTCTAATTCCTTAATCATTCCTTTCAAACCTTCAGCATCGTCCTTGATTGCTGTTTCTTGTACCTCTCTAATTTGTTCATTTAAATCTATTTGCAGATTTAATCTGAGAGAGCGTATTCGTTTCGGCTTTTCATGATACTTTCGACTTAAAGCATCAACTACTACATTAGCTTTTCCTGCATGATACAGGATATCACAATCATAATCACTAAGGATTTCTATCCAGCGTCTCTGTCTCATATTTAATTCCTTTTGCCAAAAAATATACCTTAAACTCTTATGATCTGTGAAGATAACAAACTTACTTCTGTAAAGATAGTGTCTCCAAATCTTACGGGCAAAAACTATTACTCCTAACTCTAGATCATGGGTTGTGTAATTCTCTTCATGTTTCTTAAGATGTCTAGAGGCGTAAGCTATAACCTTTTGACGTTGCATCAACACACATCCATATCCTAACTTAGACGCATCACAATAGACTATAAAGTCTTCAGTTCCTTCTGGTAACGCGAGTATGGGTGCGTTGGTTAACTTTTTCTTAAGAATTCTAAAGGCTTCTTCATGTTTTGGTCCCTATTCAAACTTAACTGATTTGCAGGTCAGTTGGTTAATGGAATGGCTATCCTAGAGAAAGCTTGAATAAATCTTCTATAATAACCTGCCAATCTAAGAAAACTTCTTACTTCTGTTGGCGATTCAGGGACTTTCCATTTGGTAATCGCCTCGATTTTTGTGGGATCCACATGAATTCCTTCATGATTAACCAGATGTCCAAGGCATTGCACTTCTTGTAACCAGAATTCACATTTTGAGAATTTAGCATAAAGCTTCTATTTTCTCAATAATGTCAGAAGTGTATGCAGATGCTCTGCATGTTCCTCTTTACTCTTAGAGTAAATTAGAATATCATCTATAAAGACAATTATGAATTTATCCAGGTATGGCTTACATATCCTGTGCATCATGTCCAAAAATGCGACTGGGGCATTGGTTAAACCAAATGGCATGACGGTAAATTCATAATGGTCATACCTTGTTCTGAAAGCCGTTTTAGGAATGTCCTCTTCCTATACTTTCAATTGATGATATCCTGAACGTAAGTCGATTTTAGAGAAAAATCGAGCTCCTTGAAGTTGATCGAACAGATCATCGATTCTCGATAATGGGTACCGATTTTTAATCTTAACATTGTTCAATACGCATCGATCCGTCTGTCTTCTTGACAAACAAGACCGACGCTCCCCACAGCGATGAACTAGCTTGTATAAAACCTTTGTCAAGTAGTTCGTCCAACTGTTTCTTCAGTTCCTGCATCTCCATTGGTACTAGTCGATATGGTGCTTTGGCAATTGGCGTCGTTCCTGGTATTAGGTGAATTCTAAATTCAACCTCTCTATCTGGCGGTAATCCAGGTAATTCTTCTGGAAAAACGTCTGCGAATTTAGATATTACAGGAATATCTTTTAATTCTTTACCTCTAGTGTTAATGATTATGGAAATCATATACACTATTGCTCCTTTCCTTGCATAGCTTGCAGCTTTCATCACAGAGATGAATTTTGTTGACCTGGTTGGCTTATCTCCTTTAATGGTGATCTTTTCACCATTTGGTGTACTTACTTGTACTGACTTTTGATCACATAAAATATTGGCATGATTGGCTATCAACCAATCCATTCCTAATACAATATCAAATCCAGCAAGATTCATTGGGTAAAGGTTAGCAGAAAATTATGGTTTAGAATTTCTATTCTTGCTCCCTGCAAGACTTCACTTATCTTAATGGAATCTTCATTTGCCGTCTCTACCAGACAATCTTATTGAAGTTTATTTAATGGTTGGTTGAGAAGTTTGTAGAAAGAAGTATTAATAAAACTTTGGTTTGCACCAGAGTCAAATAATACTTTGGCAATTATATCATTAACTAAGAACGTACCGGCAATCACATCCGGAATCATCTTGGCTTCTTCAGCTGACAAAACGAATGCTCTGGCATTCTTCTTGGGTTCTTCAGTTGCCTTAGATTTGCTGGTTGTCGCTAGAGCTAGTTTCGGACAGTTCGGTTTAATGTGACCAGTTTCTCCACAATTGAAGCATAGCCTATTGCTAGCTTTCGATCGACAATCTTCTTCCTTATGCCCGGGTTTCTTGCAGAAATTACAATACCTTGCATATTTTCCGTAATGCTTCTTTTAACAAATCTCGCAGTAAGGTGCAGAGGAAGAACCTGTATCTTTTCCCCGATTGGAATTTTCGTAGCGAAATTCTTGGGTAAGCCTTTGGGCTAGGTTCTTTCTCTGGTTTTCTTCTTGTGTATGTACCAATTCATCAGTCAGGGTGTTGGCTAGTTCTACAGCTTCTTCTATGGTTTGTGGCCTAGCTGCCTTGACTACGTGTCTGATCTCACTAATTAATCCCCAAATGTAACGGGAGATTAATACCGGCTCAGGTGAGGCTAAGGTTGGTACTATCCTAGCATATTCAAAAAATATGGTAGTGTAACCTTTGCAGTCTATTCCAGTCATTTTAATATTTAAGAACTTATTGGCGATTTGTTCTTTTTAATGAGGAGGACAAAATTTTCTTTCGACTATCTCCTTAAAGTTAGTCCATTCCATATTATAAACTATGTCACTTCCTCTAGACTGGAGAATAGTATTCCACCATTCTAAGGCTGCATTTTTGAAAAGATTAGAAGCACACATAATTTTATTTTCATCTGCACATTTACTTATTTTTATGACTGCTTCTGTCTTTTCTATCTAGCGCAAAGTTGAAATATCTCCTTCATTGCCTGAGAATTCTATTGGTTTGCAGGCCAAGAATTCTTTATAAGAACAACCGTAAGAGACGGTTCTTCTTCTTTTAGGAATTAGAGCTTGGATTATTGGTTCGTGATTTTCATTCACGCTTTGACTTGGTTCAGTGGGTTGGCGTTTACTTCCGGTTACATATTTATTATTTTCTGCTTCTTTAACAGTCTTGATAATATAGGGCGTAGCATCTATAATTCCTTGGGCGACTATATGTTCGATGGCACTATTATTCACTAGGTTCCCGTTATTATCATTATTCTGGTTTTACTGATTTACTTGGTTGTCCATCTGAGTTGGAAACATTTATCAGGTATTTAATTATCACAGAAGAATATTTAATACAAATAATCACACAAACAGATTGATCAAAAACGTCGAACATTGCGACTTTACTCTTTTTATATATCTATATATATATGCATCGATTACATATTATAACTAAAACTTAAACACACTAGTAGTTATGCATCGATATCTGTTTTAGTATATCAATTTTAGTTGGTTATATATATATATATATATATATATTATTCTTATTATATTTTTTTTCAAAATAAAAAATTACACACATATCTATGTATTAGTCTAGGTGTCATGTATCCAATCATGTATCTCATGCTTGACATGCTTCCACACGAGCTTATCTCCTATCTGTCGGATTTTATTTCCTTCATCCACTAAATTTTCGCCACACTGATGGAGTTCCTGCACACATTCTCGGCTCATTGGAGGGGCTAATTATGGGGCTGGCACTAGTTCTCCGGGAGTATATAATGCCGAATATGGCCTATTGTTATCAAACCACGGATCATATTCTAAAGGGTTTAGGGTTGGGATCCTAGGTAATTAATTAGGGTCGAATGATGGGATTGGGAATTGGTTCTCCCGGTTGGGTTCTAACATTTGTTGGTCTGGGAATAAGGGTAACAGTGGTGGTTCAGCTATTTGGTTTAGATTGGAGTCTACTGCTATAGTGGCTAACATATGGAAGTCTGCTAACTGTCTATCAAGTTCCTCTTCCCATAGTGGTCTATTAACTATTTCCAGAGTTTGTGCATTCACTTCCCTATTGGCTTTTGCTAATGCTCTCTGTTGTTGTATTTTCTTCATCCTTTTCCTTCTCTCATGTGCTCCTCTACTAAACCATCGTCTCTTTCTAGGAGGGAACGGCTCCTCAGACTGTGCCTTAAAGATAAATATTCCTTCCTCAGTATCAGCTGAGTATCCTGAGGGGTTTGGCTGAGATGAGCTTCCTTCATCTTTTGGGGAACTAGCTAATCGACAATAAGCATCGGATGTACCTTGCTCACTCATACTGTAAACTAACAAATTGTCAAATAACACAAAACAATAATATACATATTTACACATAAATTATTTCCTAACATAGTTTTTTTAAAATTTAAGTGTTTTCAAAACACTTTATTGGCTTAATCCAGTGGCTGTAGCTCTGATACCACCATCTGTCGCAACTCCCGACCCCTGCCCCGTGAGCGAGCGGCCGCGGTTACTTAGAGCGGGTGGTATCGGTGTTTATTAATTTGGTAGCGGAAATGAGACATCAGGACCGTAGTTAGGAAATATTTATCAGAGTTTAAAACACCAAACTTTTTATAATAAATAATGGGATAAAACCCAAATTTTCATTACAATATATTGGTAGGGATAAAACCTAAGTTATTGAATTCAAAATCTCCTTTATATTTAGGTAACTTTTATAGCCACATCTTTAAGCCTTCAGAGCTATCCGGCTGGCTTCTATTAGCTTCACATTAAGGTACCTGAAACGCGTTTTAAAAAGGTTTTATCAGCAAGAAATACTGGCGAGTGCATCCCAGTTTAATCAAAACAATGTTGATAACTTTACAGTAGTAAGATTTACAATGTTTATATCTATCCAATTATTCAATACAGCATTGCTACTGGGCAAACTTTGTTCCCCGTGCTTGCGGTCATGTAACACCTGTGCCTTCACGGCCATCAAACAAATACCAAACCAATGAAATATTATAATTCATACTTTGGATTTGTAAAAATATGTGTATCGTTTACACATATCAACTCTTGTTCAATTTCAAACTCTAAATCACTTTCTGGAAGGTTATACGCGCTTTAATGCGTAAATATAACCAGTTTAATCCAACGAACACTCTGGAAAAGTGAAATAGGCTTAACATACCTTAAATAACCTTTACATAACTTAGTTATAAGTTTTGGAAGGTTTGGTGTGGTGAAATCAAAGTTTAATCGATTACAGGGACTAAAGTTGACAAACTGCGAAAGTATGCCAATTTGAACTGTAAAAGACATTCTGGAACATGACCATAAGTTAAACATACCATAAATATACTTTACATAGCTTAGAAATAGGCTTTGAGGTGTTCGGTATGCTAAAATAAACTTTTGTGTCATTCAGGGACTAAAAGTGTCAAAAAGTGCACAAGTTTGCATTTTCGCGCATAACTTACGTTCTGAATACATCCGGACATCCAAAAATTTATGTAAGCATGACTACATTATATTTTAGTGTTCGCCTTAAGAAAAATCCATTCGTCGCGTCATTTGGATCGTTTTTCGCGCTTATGCGCATTCCGTCGTAATTAAGCGAACATCGCGTTCGTACGACCAAACGATCCATCATCCGACATATTTTTGAACATGTTTCATGTCCACAATGTTTAGGCAACATTTTAGGGCCTTAAAGATGGCTTTACGGGCCTTGGAAGTGTCGGAAATGCCTTGAAACACGTGCAGGGACCAAACATGTAACTTTTTAAAACTTTCTGGATCAGGTGAGGGTGTCGCGTAGCGCGAGCCCTAGAGGCTCACCTGTCGCGCTACGCGACTGCCTAAACTGGGCCAGATTCAATGTTCTGGTTGCAAGTTGCAGCTGATCGATTCGTGTCCACTCGTTTCTTATCGTCTAGTCAGCGGATAAGAACAAGTTTCTAGCCACCACAACTTTGTGACAAGTGTACGGCTTGGATCATGGCACGTTTCCCATGAAACGATCCTAACGGCTCTACTTTTCCTATAAATACCCACCCCCCCCCCCCATTTGTTCAAAACCCACCAAAGCTGATCCAAATGCTCTAAGTTGAGGCCTTCGCTTCATACCTGAGCTATTCGATCACGATTCACTAGCGGGGACCCTTCGTAAGTATTCTTTCGTTCTTTTCCTTATTTTTACTGCTTTTCGAGTCAGAAAGTCAAACTTTGTTTGACTTTCAGCGTTGACCAGTAATGGTCAATGCGAAGTTCGTTTGAACTTCGCAACGTGATTGTAATCACGATGGTCATAGTCCCTTGGGACTATGCCTACTGATTACCACGTTGTCTAGGGTCGTAGGGTAGGCGATCTAATAAATCGCCTATACCTTCGAACCCGACCCAGTTTGGTCAATCATTAGGATCTGACCAAACACATTAGGTGACCATAGTGTAGGGAATAACCTTCCGAGGTTATACCTTATGGTCACATCGTTTAAGTAGTTGTATGATAGGTAGTTTATATGCCTTAGGTAAATTACCAGAATACCCTTTTCATGTATAATTGGTAATTAAGCATATGTAACCTAAACTTTTGTCACATAACTGATTATGTAACATGTTTAGGCATATAACACTTGTCATATGGCTAGTTAGACGGTCCGAACGCGTTTCACGCGCACGACGCGTTAAAGTAGCATAAGCTACCTAAACGGGTCGTAATGGGTCGTAGACACTTAGGTTAAGTTTCATTTAGTATGTAGGCTTTGTTAAACCAAATGACACGAGTCTCTACACTCGTTTGGTTTACAAACCCTAATGCTACCCGATCTTCCGATTTAGGTCCGGGTTAATTATGTAGTTACCTATGTTAGGTACCGTTTGATTTCCGGGACTCCTCTAGCTTACTTGGTAGTTGTTCAAGACTCCTAAGCACTCCCAGGCGAGTACATTTTCCCCTATTTTACTGTTTTCAATTGTTTTGGGGTGACTCATATGTGCTAAATGTTTTCGATGTTATAACGATGGTTTCAAAAACGATTAAGACGATTTATACAAAACTAATAACGATTTCATAAAGTGAACAAACTTGTTGGTTGTAGTTATATAACAAATGACATTCATTAGCAATGATCAAGCCGACCAGTATTAGGTTATGGTACCATAGGATCTGACAAATCCCGTTATTTACTACACCCGTGGTTATGTGTGGGTATGGTAGGTAACGACTGAATCTGAAATTGTTAACTTACCCTATGGAGGTTTGTTAATACGAAAACGAGAAGCGACGAAAACGAGAAGCGACGAGAGTCACGAAGGTTTGAATGTTATTAGCGAGACGACCTTATAAGTAGTTTCACGACCTAAAACGAATTAAACGATTAACGATTGGGTTTCACACGATGTTTTAACGATTGAGTAAACGATTAGTTTCAAAGCGATATACGATATTATTCATTTTACATGGTTATTCATTTAATCATGCATTATTCTCTTATTTATACATATCACCTGAACTTAACATTGTTTTTCAAATAAGTTACTAAAACAAATGTTTTTGGGTTAAGAGTCATGGCTACGAGGTTTTACAAATTATAACCCGCTTGATTTGAGTTGGTTAATTAAGTTGCAATATTATACTCTTTTCAAAACAAGGTTTTTAAATAAAGTACTGCAACGTCTAAACTAGCCATGATTTCGACACTCCTGCAAAACCTATGTACTCGCCAGCATTTCTTTGCTGACCTCGTTTTCACATATGTTTCAGGTATTGTTGGATGATATCAATTGATAAGATGCATGCTCACATAGGACTGGACAAGGCCTTAGTGACTCAATAACAATGATAGACTATGTTTAAATAGTGTATTTAGATTTCAAGACAATGTAATTATTCAATGTTTAATAAAACGAAACACTTTTTGGTATCCATGGTTATGAAACATTAATTCTGTTGCAACACGCCCCGATGTTTCCGCCGCGATTTGTTGTTTTACGCGGTCGGGGTGTGACAGAAAAGTGGTATCAGAGCCAATGGTTATAGGGAATTAGGTTATTAGTAATTAGTAATGCTTTGACCTAGTCTATAACCTTCTTAGGACCCTAACGCGAGTTTACTTGCGTTTAGTCATAAAACAATACCGTCACCTATCCTTAGGCGACGACCACAACAAGAACATAAATTTCAAAACCGCTTTGAAAACTAATCATCTGTTCTAGGATGATTGATTACTAGGTTTTGAACTCTCTATTATATGGTTTTGAACCTCTTTGAGTTTTCAAAACTTCTTCAAGGTTTTGGGTTTTAAATAATGTGAACACGTGCAAACTGGAAGGGTGAATGCCTGTATTCTGGGTTTTCTGTCTAGGCAAGCACTTCGTATACATCTCATCAGACGCGAGACCAGTTGTGCTTACCTGGGAATTCTTGGGATGAGTGTTCACTTATAGGCGAGCATGTCTTCGCGATACATTATTTTTGACCCATTTACTTTGATCAGTCACCGTCTCATTTGTTTGCCTTAGGTAACAAACAAATGATCGCAATCTTCATGCGTTATCATTCTGTTTTGATTGTCCAATAATCTTTCACCTGTTTCTCCCTATGCCTTTCTTTTTCTTCAAGAATGTCTCTTCATCACGATGACGCCCAGATATCTGAGCAAGCAGCCAAAATTCGCTCAGCGAATAGGCGAAGTAGCCCTGAAGACTGTTGAATTAGCTACTGCCATGTATCATCTCCAGGATGAAGCCACTCAAGAGTCACCAAGACAGGCAGGACCTAGTCAGGTGACAGCACCATCAGCCAAGAAACCAATCGAGGAATCAAAGACCATGGATGAACGATCCCCTAAGAAGTCAAAGAAGCGAAAGGCTTCTCAGAACTTCGCCATGGTCGCTCACAATGGTAAAGCAGTCCCCAACCAACCAGCTCAACCCCCTGCTAGGTGTATATGGCTTTTCCTATGATACCTACATCAAGGAACTATGTACCTTACAAACTACTCTTGTGATTTCTCTCTTTCAAATGATTGCTCATGATTCCCTCGAAAATTTTAAGTACTCGTTTCACTCTAAGAAACAAAGTACAGAAAATTAAGTGACATTATGAGTAATCGTGCTCTTCGCACATCTGTGCCTTTGAATCCTTGGTTAGATAACTAAGGATATTTTCAAATCTCATACCCATTACGTTTTGATTTTTTCAACATACACAGTACCAGTATTTCAAAACAATCTTCATGATCTCAAAACATTTCATATAGTTTGAAAACAATTTTTCTAGATGCATTGTCTATGTTATTTCAAAAACATTGGCCATGTTATCAAAACCAACCTTTCTAATTTCAAAATATTTCATATAGTCTGAAGACAATATTAACACAATACATTTTCTGATCAAGTGCATGATTTCGAAAAGCATCATTCATATCTTTCAAAAACCTTATACATAATTTCAAAATTCATCTCGCATGATTTTAAAAACATTTTTGTAAATATATCTACCTAATACACCTACTTTATTTCAAAAAGTATTATATATAAGGTTTCAAAAACGTTAAACACCTTTTTCTTAAATGAACCCCATGCATAGTTTTCAAAAATATTTCCTCATACATTGACTTAACCTTCAAATTCTGCTTCATATGTCACCTTGGCATATCTAGCATCTCAATTTCATAAGCATTTTACATCATGTTTTGACCTAAGCACATCCAGTGCAAGGTTTGAAAACATCTTCAACTTCTAAAATTCATATGGGATCTTTTGTCTTTACAATTAGATCCTTGTGGATGATTATCGTTCAAATCAGAGTCCTTTATTGGATTCCTTATGTACCTTAATTCGAACACTTCGGTTCCTAGTAATCGAAATCGAATTTTCTTTTTGAATCTTTCTATCTTTATAGTTGGATTCTTGATAACGTTTAAAGTACCAAATGAAATCCACGGAATGGATTCCAAGTGTGCTTTAAATGCATGTACGCAATTTACAAGACAAATTAACGAACAATTTTGTGGTTATGTGATATGTGTTTATGTGTTCTCCTCTATGATTTTGTGTGATCCGATTTTCAAATCCTCATAGAATCTTTTATATCTTCATATGAGGGATTCATAGTAGGATATTCAAAAGGTACTACCTTAAATCCTTATGGGCTTCTACGTGGTAGTTAAGACCCTTGGGTTATATAGTACCATTCCAGTATTCGATGATAGACCCTTTAGTGGTCTAGTCAAAAAGATTGATTCAAGATCTGGTTAAGAATGGCATGTGATGATCCAGCTGAAAGGACCCTATGGTGGTCCAGTCACACTCATCACAGGTTTGTTCATTTGGTTTTACCCTACACATTATAAAATAGACTGTGTGAACTGTGCAAGGAATTGTCTAATTATGGACGCGTACATAATTATGAAATTTAGTGCACAGAAACCCAGTAGGATTTATTATGTGTAAGAGCCGATAGTGACAACAATAACGGAATGAGAACGATGTAATGGAGGTACGGTGGACGCACCAATGACGCTTTATATACTTGTATATAAGTGTCCCTCTTACATTGCAAACATAATGTTATTAAGGTTACTAGAAGTTCAAGAACCCTAACCAATGTTGTTTGATCTTTTCAACTTCATGTTTTAAATTCTTACAAGTTTCCTCTAAATAAATTTCGGGACGAAATTTCCTAAAGTAGGGGAGACTGTAACACCTGTGCCTTCACGGCCATCAAACAAATACCAAACCAATGAAATATTATAATTCATACTTTGGATTTGTAAAAATATGTGTATCGTTTACACATATCAACTCTTGTTCAATTTCAAACTCTAAATCACTTTCTGGAAGGTTATACGCGCTTTAATGCGTAAATATAACCAGTTTAATCCAACGAACACTCTGGAAAAGTGAAATAGGCTTAACATACCTTAAATAACCTTTACATAACTTAGTTATAAGTTTTGGAAGGTTTGGTGTGGTGAAATCAAAGTTTAATCGATTACAGGGACTAAAGTTGACAAACTGCGAAAGTATGCCAATTTGAACTGTAAAAGACATTCTGGAACATGACCATAAGTTAAACATGCCATAAATATACTTTACATAGCTTAGAAATAGGCTTTGAGGTGTTCGGTATGCTAAAATAAACTTTTGTGTCATTCAGGGACTAAAAGTGTCAAAAAGTGCACAAGTTTGCATTTTCGCGCATAACTTACGTTCTGAATACATCCGGACATCCAAAAATTTATGTAAGCATGACTACATTATATTTTAGTGTTCGCCTTAAGAAAAATCCATTCGTCGCGTCATTTGGATCGTTTTTCGCGCTTATGCGCATTCCGTCGTAATTAAGCGAACATCGCGTTCGTACGACCAAACGAACCATCATCCGACATATTTTTGAACATGTTTCATGTCCACAATGTTTAGGCAACATTTTAGGGCCTTAAAGATGGCTTTACGGGCCTTGGAAGTGTCGGAAATGCCTTGAAACACGTGCAGGGACCAAACATGTAACTTTTTAAAACTTTCTGGATCAGGTGAGGGTGTCGCGTAGCGCGAGCCCTAGAGGCTCACCTGTCGTGCTACGCGACTGCCTAAACTGGGCCAGATTCAATGTTCTGGTTGCAAGTTGCAGCTGATCGATTCGTGTCCACTCGTTTCTTATCGTCTAGTCAGCGGATAAGAACAAGTTTCTAGCCACCACAACTTTGTGACAAGTGTACGGCTTGGATCATGGCACGTTTCCCATGAAACGATCCTAACGGCTCTACTTTTCCTATAAATACCCACCCCCCCCATTTGTTCAAAACCCACCAAAGCTGATCCAAATGCTCTAAGTTGAGGCCTTCGCTTCATACCTGAGCTATTCGATCACGATTCACTAGCGGGGACCCTTCGTAAGTATTCTTTCGTTCTTTTCCTTATTTTTACTGCTTTTCGAGTCAGAAAGTCAAACTTTGTTTGACTTTCAGCGTTGACCAGTAATGGTCAATGCGAAGTTCGTTTGAACTTCGCAACGTGATTGTAATCACGATGGTCATAGTCCCTTGGGACTATGCCTACTGATTACCACGTTGTCTAGGGTCGTAGGGTAGGCGATCTAATAAATCGCCTATACCTTCGAACCCGACCCAGTTTGGTCAATCATTAGGATCTGACCAAACACATTAGGTGACCATAGTGTAGGGAATAACCTTCCGAGGTTATACCTTATGGTCACATCGTTTAAGTAGTTGTATGATAGGTAGTTTATATGCCTTAGGTAAATTACCAGAATACCCTTTTCATGTATAATTGGTAATTAAGCATATGTAACCTAAACTTTTGTCACATAACTGATTATGTAACATGTTTAGGCATATAACACTTGTCATATGGCTAGTTAGACGGTCCGAACGCGTTTCACGCGCACGACGCGTTAAAGTAGCATAAGCTACCTAAACGGGTCGTAATGGGTCGTAGACACTTAGGTTAAGTTTCATTTAGTATGTAGGCTTTGTTAAACCAAATGACACGAGTCTCTACACTCGTTTGGTTTACAAACCCTAATGCTACCCGATCTTCCGATTTAGGTCCGGGTTAATTATGTAGTTACCTATGTTAGGTACCGTTTGATTTCCGGGACTCCTCTAGCTTACTTGGTAGTTGTTCAAGACTCCTAAGCACTCCCAGGCGAGTACATTTTCCCCTATTTTACTGTTTTCAATTGTTTTGGGGTGACTCATATGTGCTAAATGTTTTCGATGTTATAACGATGGTTTCAAAAACGATTAAGACGATTTATACAAAACTAATAACGATTTCATAAAGTGAACAAACTTGTTGGTTGTAGTTACATAACAAATGACATTCATTAGCAATGATCAAGCCGACCAGTATTAGGTTATGGTACCATAGGATCTGACAAATCCCGTTATTTACTACACCCGTGGTTATGTGTGGGTATGGTAGGTAACGACTGAATCTGAAATTGTTAACTTACCCTATGGAGGTTTGTTAATACGAAAACGAGAAGCGACGAAAACGAGAAGCGACGAGAGTCACGAAGGTTTGAATGTTATTAGCGAGACGACCTTATAAGTAGTTTCACGACCTAAAACGAATTAAACGATTAACGATTGGGTTTCACACGATGTTTTAACGATTGAGTAAACGATTAGTTTCAAAGCGATATACGATATTATTCATTTTACATGGTTATTCATTTAATCATGCATTATTCTCTTATTTATACATATCACCTGAACTTAACATTGTTTTTCAAATAAGTTACTAAAACAAATGTTTTTGGGTTAAGAGTCATGGCTACGAGGTTTTACAAATTATAACCCGCTTGATTTGAGTTGGTTAATTAAGTTGCAATATTATACTCTTTTCAAAACAAGGTTTTTAAATAAAGTACTGCAACGTCTAAACTAGCCATGATTTCGACACTCCTGCAAAACCTATGTACTCGCCAGCATTTCTTTGCTGACCTCGTTTTCACATATGTTTCAGGTATTGTTGGATGATATCAATTGATAAGATGCATGCTCACATAGGACTGGACAAGGCCTTAGTGACTCAATAACAATGATAGACTATGTTTAAATAGTGTATTTAGATTTCAAGACAATGTAATTATTCAATGTTTAATAAAACGAAACACTTTTTGGTATCCATGGTTATGAAACATTAATTCTGTTGCAACACGCCCCGATGTTTCCGCCGCGATTTGTTGTTTTACGCGGTCGGGGTGTGACAGGTCATGCTACTATTCGCAATAGTAACGAGTTTCAAGTAATGTATACAAAACCCCACATATTGATGATAATTGTAGATTTACCAAACACTTAATCACTGTAAGTATCTTAATAAACATTTAGGGTTTTGAAAATATTTGAATAATGACTCAAAAGGTTTATAAAAAGTAGGGCTGAGCAGTATACAGTTCAGAACCGTCAGATTCGGGGAACCGAACCGGAACCGCTAGATCCAAACGATATTTTGTATATAGGGTCCGGTTCCGGTTCTTAAATTTGGGTACAAACGGTTCCCGGTTCGGTTCTGGTTAAAACCACGGTTCCGGTTAAAGAAGCGCTAGAACCAGTTGGGATTATAAATATTTAAAACCCTATTTTATTAATGGGCTTTTCAACATCACACGACCATCCTAATTCTTATTCCCTCCTTTTATATTCATTCCATGATCTTATCTTTCATCTTCCAATTCTTCGCCATCTCTCAACCCTAACCCTAATTGCTATCATACAAGTTCATCTCCATCAACACCCTGCAAATACATGTACGCTATTCTACATGACCTTTTTTATGATTGCATATATTTTCTTTCTATATGTTTTCTTTCTGATACATAGAGTTTTCTGTATGTGAAAATAAAACTTGAACAAAAATAATCAAATCCATGTTGATCAAATTGTAAATGTGTATATAAATAGTGTATCGCTTGGTAAATACAGTAGATGCATTACTGATCAATCTATTATTATTTTTTAATTGCTAACACTTGGTTTCATTTAGATGTTTATGAGAAGATTGAGAGGATGAAGATCGAATGAAGTTTGAAGATGTTTGTTTTAATAGTTTTATTTAGAGTTTGTTTTATGGTTTGAAATTCTTTATTGTTGTTTTGCTATTTTTATTTTGGTTGGTTTGAACTTTGAATGTTGCAACACTTAGTTAATGTTTTAAATGGTTTGATTCATTTTTATTGAATTGTTAATTTTATGATTTAATTGTTAACCGGTTCCTGTGAGAACCGTTTACACGAGAACCGTTTAACCGGTTCGGAACCGAACCGGAACTGTTATACTACGGTTCGGTTCTAGTTTTTAAATTTAGCAATTAATGGTTCCGGTTCGGTTCGGTCCGGTTCTGAACCGTTGCACAGCCCTAATAAAAAGTTTATAAAAAGAGAATGTACTCACTTTGCTGACTTAAATAGTACTATAGCTTCCTGATGATTCTTCTAATTATTATCTATTAAAAATTAAACAATGCATACGTGTTAGTAAGATAACCCAAATCACATTAGCCATACAACACGAGACAGAACTCCAACGAACTGAGTCAGGCAGAGCCTTGACATGCGTTACGGAGCCCTAGATCAATCAGGTAGGGTAACAAATACGTGATCGGGGGTTATAATGCTTACAACGAGGCAGAGCTTCGCTTTTTAGGGGTATTATTCTTGAGAGTTTAGACTATCAGAGAATTAGAGAGAGAATAGAATTTTGAATGTTTGAGAAATGAGGCCGAAGGCCTCTATTTATAGCCTGGCCGAAGGCCGCTCGCGCCCTGCGACGCCCCACCCCCTTTCCCTTCGTGGCCCGCGAGAGGCTAGGCTAGGTCCTAGCCTTGGTTAGTCAGTGAATATAGCTTTGACACAAGGCACAATGCATTATCCGGTAAATAAGGGCCGTCGCGCCCCGCGACAGACCTGAGGGTACCGGGTCGCGGCCCGCGAGAAGGTAGATTATTTGTTTTTATTTGATTTTTATAAATATAAATGTATATTAGGCCCGTTAACGAGTATACGGGGTATACTAGGGACGTGTAGGGGTGTTTTAAGGGTTTTTAGGAGGGTTGTTATATCTCTTCTGCTTCGCTTCCTAGGATTAGTCATGGAATCTTCAGTCACATTCTCTGGTTCAGCAGAAAAAGACTCAACTGGTTCAGTGCGAGGAGGATTCACACTTAACGGTTGATCTTCATTAGGCTTGTCTGCTGTGAGGCTTCCTGTTTTAATCTCTGTTTCAATATCACCAAACTTTGCATTAAACTCTGCATCATCCATCAGCATCTCATCAAACACATCTTCTTCGCTTTCAATCCCAGTTAGATCCACATTCTTAACCGGCTCACTCGATCCAGGAGGAGCATCAATGATCTGTACATCATGTTCATCGAGCACAACAGCATTGACCGGTGCTTGTACCTGCTCAACAACTCAGGAAACGTACCAAACTTCACCAACAGTTTCCTGTTTTGATACGTCACTTGCCCATCTTGTCTCTTCTGATTGAGCATTGAAATGACCATATGATGCATTATCTTTGTGTCATAGATGCTCACAGTCGGTTGCAGCTGAGAGTACTTAGCTTCAAGAATCATTTGTAAGAACCTCGGAAATTTGAACCAATATATCTTGTTCAACGTCTTCACATTAACCATCATATTGTCGAACACGCACTTCGAATAGTTGAACTTCCAACCCTCAACTAAAGACACCAATCCAGAAGATTGTCTAATAGTTAGGGTGTCTATGCCACTCTTGTTTCCGCTTACGCATACTAGATACACGTGTGCCAAAAGTCTCCAGTACGGGTGAAGCAACTTCTTAGTAGTTTGAGATACGACCCTTTGTAACTCATTTTATCTAAAACTTTAATAACCTTTTCCTTTTCGTATTCCACGTGATCGTCTGCAGCATCTCCAAACAAAAGTACTTCTCGGATTATTTGCTAAGTGATCAATATCTCTTTATTTTGAATAGTTGATCTAATTACCGTGTCTACTTTCTTTGCCGTAGCATTATTCCAGAAATCACGTATCCAATCTTCACGGATTATTGGATTCACTCGAAAAGCGTGAATAATTCGGCGTGTGTTTAATCCCACCATCAAGGACCTATATATCTCGTGCCCCCATGGAGGTTTTCCCAAATAACACGGCACATTCATGCTTTTCTCCCATGCTGGAACGTGAATTTCTGCTGCTTGTTTTCCCTTATTTGCACCAAACGGATCACGTTAGACATACGTAATAATCATTGAAACATGAGGGTTCCCGAGTTTGACCGTAAACTTGGTCAAATTATTTAAAAATAATTTTGAGTTCCAATAATTTAACAGTTTTTCAACAATTTTAATAAATAGAATTCTCAAAATTATGTTTAAATGAATCTATGTCCAACTTATTTCAAAAACCAGGCCCAAACAGAGAAATAAGCCCAAACAATGACCAGTGTGCAGTCCACACACTGGTGTGCGAGGGCAGCTTGGTCTTTTCCAATTGAATAGTGAGGAAAAAGTGGTAAAAGCAAGTAGGTCGCACACTAGTTTGGTCAATAAGTCATCACACGTGTATATGATGACATTTAAGAGATATACAGTCACGGAAATCAAGAACAATGGTGATATATATGCGGAATAGACACCAAAAAATAAACACTCTAAAAATAGCTAAAATTTAAGGTATGTGTTTAGTGACGGCATCAGATTCCTAATTGATGGAGAAAGGTCTGGTGGCAAGAAAAGCTGCTTCCAGGAGGTTGTCAAGTGTTTTGGCTCGACGATTCCATTCTTGGGGGGTTGGTTTGACCCTTGTTGCTGTAACTCGAATCCTAGCACGGTATATCCCATTTTAGATTTACACCATTGTAAACCTTACGCCTTTTTTACTCTCTGATCGAGGTTCTCGGCATTGAAAAATTTTCGTAAACTAAATCACACGGGTATATGT